>CM074293.1:3924967-3974967 GCA_037194245.1 Opsariichthys bidens
GAATTTACTTTATATCTCAGAATTCTGACTTTATATCTCAGAATTGACTTTTTCTGAGAATTCAGATAAAATTTAGATAAAAAGTTGCAATAATCTTCTTTTTTTTTTTCAGTGGTGGAAACGGACTTCCATAATGAAGTTAAGCACTTTTCATGTTAACCTAAATTTTTAGGCTGTATGTTAGCGGTTCTTCACATAAACAGGACATTTACATTTTTGACACTTGTTTTATTAAAATGTTCTGAAGAAAATGAGAGCGATACTTGCCTATGCAAAACGTGTCTTGTGCGTTGCTGCCAGGTTGTGTTTGATAGGGTCTTCTAGGTGATTTCTCCTTCAAATGTAAACCTATGGGAGTTTTTCTCCTCGTTCTGAAAATACTTATAACAGAAATGTAATAAAACACCTCTAAAAGGGATAGTTCACCCAAAAGTCATCATTTGCTCACTGTCACGTCGTTCCAAACCTTTGAGACTTTCGCTCATCTTCAGAACACAAACAAAGATATTTTTTAGGAAATCTGAGAGATTTCTGGTTACACTTTATTTTAATATGTTCCCATTACTGTGTAGTTATACATATAATATTAATTAGTTACTTTAGAATTAGGGCTTGGTTTAGGGCTAATTGCATGTAATTATGCCTTTTCCATAGTTTCTTAGTTTGAAGAACACTTTAAAAATCTAAAAGAACCTTTTTTTCCATATAAAGAACCTCAAAAGGTTCCATGGATGTTATGGAACTATCAATGGCAATAAAGAAGCTTTATTTTTAAGAGTGTAGCTTTATCTTCCAACCATTACGGCACAGACCCAAAGTCATGAACTCGTAGCATCGAACATATCCCGACTTTATGCTACAACAGCCCTTTTATCCGCACGGAAATGTCAGTTTCATAGTGAAATAAGTAAATGCGACTCTACCAATTTGTCCGTCGGCAAATCAGCAACAATAAGTTGAGCGACATGACCCCGTAAAATATTTATACCCTGTAGTTTAATCAATCAGACTCATTACGGGAATATGAACAGATTGTGTGATCTTTTAAAGTAATCACCCTTATTGCTTGAGATTTCCCTCGGCCTTGTCGTGTCACTTAAGCTAATGGGAAGGTAAGAGAATGAGAGACTGGCCCCATAAATTCACATCTGTCCCGACTTTAACCGCAGCTCAAACACACACAAAAAGGCCAAGTTTTAGTAATAAACTTTATTGAAAAAGGCTCAGCCTTTTCTCTTTAAATGCAAGCTTGCGTTCGGGACAGGCATTTATTATGCTTGCGGGAAATCTATCAAACAGATGCGAAATGTGGCTTAATAATCAAGATAAGCGACTAGCTAGCCGTCACGATGATTATGATTGGCTTGGAGTCAGCAAAAGGCTGTGTTTGTTTTTCCCTGCTGCAATAAATAATCAGCCTATCCTTGAGATGTGATTTCTGAACGTACACGTAGAAAGCGGCCGATGTTTACTTTTATACGCTAGAGGCTAATTTCAATGTTCGGGCCTACCTAAACTCGAAGCGAAGGCAGTATATTTATAGCTGATTGCACTATGACTGTTTTGAAGACATAAACTTCAGCCCATTCCTCAATTGCAGTGTCAAATAAAGCAAGATTCAAGATTCAAAATCAAATTTAAACCTAGAAATAAACAGATTGTGAATGTTACAAAGACATAGTGTCAATCAAAAAAAAAAAGGTCCAATCAATGCAATATAGAATATCCACAGAATTGTACTAAACGTGACACATTTAAACTGGATTCCCTGCTCCTTCGCTTTATGGCACATCTGTGATTTACGGAACGAGAGAAACACCGAGGATCAAAGGCACTCAACGTTGACCCATAATCCCTGGCTAATTAAATAATTCACTAATTGATTCATCACCAAATCAATAAAGCAGGAGATGGTTTATGGTGTTGGTATAGCACTCTGTGACCAATTGGTTGCAACCAGGAAGACATATTTTTATTAGTGTGTTCGCCAAAGCATGTATGATTATTACTTTTGCTGTTACTATAGGCTGTTGCAAGTGACAATAACATTTTTATTTATTTATATATTTTAACAGATCATGTAAAAGTTTGGTTTTTAAAATATAGTCATTTCATTTAAACTGACAAAGGCATCCCTGCTGGAAAATACAGATAAAACAGTCAACGGTTGTGGCTGGTTTTACATGGTTTCTTGCTGGTCATTTATGGTCATTAGTTGGTCTAAGCTGGATTAAATGGTTGATAAAATGGACTAAAACCTGGTGGATATAGTTTTGACATCATCAAACATTGGACTGCGAAAAATTAAGGGGGCAATAAGTCAAGAAACTTATCAGGAACTTGTCTGGTGTCATGTTTTACTCCCAAATCCTTGAAGATGGAGGTATGGATGGAAGCGAGTGAGTGAGTGAGTGAGTGAGTGAGTATGGAAGCGAATGAGTGAGGATGGAAGCGAGTGAGTGAGTGAGTATGGAAGCGAATGAGTGAGCGAGTGAGTGAGTGAGTGAGTATGGAAGCGAGTGAGTGAGTATGGATGGAAGCGAGTGAGTGATGGAGTGAGTGAGTGAGTATGGAAGCGAATGAGTGAGGATTGAAGGGAGTGAGTGATGGAGCGAGTGAGTATGGATGGAAGCGAGTGAGTGAGTGAGTATGGATGGAGCGAGTGAGTGAGTGAGTATGGATGGAAGCGAGTGAGTGAGTGAGTATGGAAGCGAGTGAGTGAGTGAGTGAGTATGGATGGAAGCGAGTGAGTGAGTGAGTGAGTGAGTATGGAAGTGAATGAGTGAGGATGGAAGCGAGTGAGTGAGGATGGATGGATGGAGTGAGTGAGTGATGGAGCGAGTGAGTATGGATGGAAGCGAGTGAGTGAGTGAGTATGGATGGAGTGAGTGAGTGAGTGAGTATGGATGGAAGCGAGTGAGTGAGTGAGTGAGTGAGTATGGAAGTGAATGAGTGAGGATGGAAGCGAGTGAGTGAGGATGGATGGAGTGAGTGAGTGATGGAGCGAGTGAGTATGGATGGAAGCAAGTGAGTGGGTGAGTGAGTATGGAAGTGATTGAGTGAGGATGGAAGCGAGTGAGTGAGGATGGATGGAGTGAGTGAGTGATGGAACGAGTGAGTATGGATGGAAGCGAGTGAGTGAGTGAGTATGGATGGAAGCGAGTGAGTGAGTGAGTGAGTATGGATGGAAGCGAGTGAGTGAGTGAGTGAGTGAGTATGGAAGTGAATGAGTGAGGATGGAAGCGAGTGAGTGAGGATGGATGGAGTGAGTGAGTGATGGAGCGAGTGAGTATGGATGGAAGCGAGTGAGTGAGTATGGATGGAGTGAGTGAGTGAGTATGGATGGAGTGAGTGAGTGAGTATGGATGGAAGCGAGTGAGTGAGTGAGTGAGTGAGTGAGTATGGATGGAAGCGAGTGAGTGAGTGAGGATGGAAGTGAATGAGTGAGGATGGAAGCGAGTGAGTGAGTGAGTATGGAAGTGAATGAGTGAGGATGGAAGCGAGTGAGTGAGGATGGATGGAGTGAGTGAGTGATGGAGCGAGTGAGTATGGATGGAAGCGAGTGAGTGAGTGAGTGAGTATGGATGGAAGCGAGTGAGGATGGAAGCGAGTGAGTAAGGATGGATGGAGTGAGTGAGTGATGGAGCGAGTGAGTATGGATGGAAGCGAGTGAGTGAGTGAGTGAGTGAGTATGGATGGAAGCAAGTGAGTGGGTGAGTGAGTATGGAAGTGATTGAGTGAGGATGGAAGCGAGTGAGTGAGGATGGATGGAGTGAGTGAGTGATGGAACGAGTGAGTATGGATGGAAGCGAGTGAGTGAGTGAGTATGGATGGAAGCGAGTGAGTGAGTGAGTGAGTATGGATGGAAGCGAGTGAGTGAGTGAGTGAGTGAGTATGGAAGTGAATGAGTGAGGATGGAAGCGAGTGAGTGAGGATGGATGGAGTGAGTGAGTGATGGAGCGAGTGAGTATGGATGGAAGCGAGTGAGTGAGTATGGATGGAGTGAGTGAGTGAGTATGGATGGAGTGAGTGAGTGAGTATGGATGGAAGCGAGTGAGTGAGTGAGTGAGTGAGTGAGTATGGATGGAAGCGAGTGAGTGAGTGAGGATGGAAGTGAATGAGTGAGGATGGAAGCGAGTGAGTGAGTGAGTATGGAAGTGAATGAGTGAGGATGGAAGCGAGTGAGTGAGGATGGATGGAGTGAGTGAGTGATGGAGCGAGTGAGTATGGATGGAAGCGAGTGAGTGAGTGAGTGAGTATGGATGGAAGCGAGTGAGGATGGAAGCGAGTGAGTAAGGATGGATGGAGTGAGTGAGTGATGGAGCGAGTGAGTATGGATGGAAGCGAGTGAGTGAGTGAGTGAGTGAGTATGGAAACGAATGAGTGAGGATGGAAGCGAGTAAGTGAGTAAGTATGGATGGAAGCGAGTAAGTGAGTGAGTGAGTGAGTGAGTATGGAAGCGAATGAGTGAGGATGGATGGAAGCGAGTGAGTGAGTGTGGATGTGGGTGAGTGAGTGAGCGAGTGAGGATGGAAGCGAATGAATGAGTGAGTGAGTGAGTGAGTGAGCGAGTGAGGATGGAAGCGGGTGAGTGATGGGTGAGTGAGTGATGGGTGAGTGATGGGTGGGTAGTTAGGTAGGTTGTTGGATGGGTGGGTGGGTGGTTTTCAGGACAATTAAGCAATTGTTGCCCTCAATTCTCATCACTGTAATGTGTAAGAGGTTAATATTATATAATATTATAATTTATAATATTATTATAGTGCAAAAAATACAGATATATTATTTATATTGTAAAGCGTTCATACATGTCTGTTTTCATTAATGCTGATTTAAATAACAATAAAAAATTATAGCACTACAGTAATATTACGATTTGTAGGCGATTTTGGAGGGGGGGGGCATGCTTAATCCAAATGTATGTATAGAATTTTTCTAGTCTTTTTTTGGACCGGGAGATTTACTCTCATTCTTCATCCAGCAACAACATTGCATAAATCAAATCGTAACCATCTTAAATATAAGGGATATATCCCCCCCCCCAGCAGTGATGCTGATTAACATACTAAAAAGTATTAGCCTCAGACAAAACAAAGGTAGGTTTTGTTTGACCTTGACGTGGACTATAACATGACATCATCTCATAGCTTGTGGGATCATGAAAACAGAGGCGGCCGACCAGTGGAGGACAGTCCCACACGCTCCCCAGACCATAAACATTGTTTCTGTATAATGAATGATTATCCAGAGAGGGCCGACTGGACTTTAAGTGGGATGGTTTGCATGGATGGCAATGCTAATTAAAGTGTAATTCATCCCACTGGAACTGTATCTATGTCTGGGCATTATGCGTTGGATGTCTGATAGTGGTGATGTCTAGGTGAACATGTGTGTCCATATGCAGTTTACAGCTTTTCTCCCCCCTCCCCCTCCCCCTCCCCCTCGGTGGCTTAAGGCCATTGACGCGGTTTATTAAGATGAACATTGAGTCAGAACGTCACTTTTGACCCTCACAACCCTTGTGCATAATAAATTCAGGTGCCTGTAATAATTGTTTCATACCTTTGAGTAACAGCGTAGACCACCCAAAGGGGTTTGACCAGATCTTTTTGCTTAGGTTTTGGTAGGTGGCCATTGATGAAACGCTTTTTGTGAAGGTCAGCTGTTAAGTAAACAACATTAAAATGTCACATTGTTGGAGAACAAAAGCTGGTCATTAGACAATTCATTTGTCTAAAGTACAGGTTGCATTTTTTTTTAATCAATATAAATAATAATAATAAAAAGAAGAACAAACAAAAATTAAATTGCTGCTTACTTTTCAAAAACGCTTATTGTATAAATAGCTGATTTTTATTCATTCTGATGAAGTGTTTGCAGCCGTTTAATATCGTAAATGCATCATACATCACAGTTTAAGGAAAATTTCATATTAAGAAGCGCTTCCTTTGAAAACAACTATTCTCCCTTCCTTTCAACAAAGAAAAAATCGTATAAATTGATCTTGTCTCTTCAGAAAATTATCCTCAGCTCAATTCACATGGACTAGGTTTACGATCTCTTTATGAACTTTTTGAACCGTCAAAGTTGAGTAAATGTTTATGGAGGGACAGAAATCTCTCAGATTTCATTAAAAATATCTTCATTTGTATTTCGAAGATGAATGAAAGTCTTACGGGTTTGGAACGACATGAGGGAGAGGAAATGACGACAGAGTTTTCATTTTTGTATGAATTAACCGTTAATCTGTTCCAATTGTAGGTCGTTTACCCTGTGATCCAAAAGTACTTCGAAATTAGTTTCTAAAACACCCTGGACCCTGTGTTCAGTTTGCTAAACTTGTGACCTAGAGATCACAACAGAGCTTGAGCAACATCTCCCTCGTGTGGTGATACTGAAAACTTAAAAAAAAAAACAACCAATGCCATCGGTCGCTGTTTAATTCTCACTTTATTCACCATTTATAAAATGAAAAGAGAAGAAATGATGTAAATGAATGCTAAGAGACATGTCTCCAGTATTATATCCTATAAATTAAGAGGCTTGCATAATTAAGTGTTCCTGAACACAAATAAACCTGGACAGAACTGCATGTAGAAGTTAAAATGTCCTTTTTAAACGACAATCGAGTGGAAATGAAGAGCCGCCACAAAGCAATATGCAGTGAATCTGAATATTAAAGTATTTTTTTTTTTCTGAAATAACCAGAAAATTATTAATGGTATTAAAAACAAAACACACACACACACACACACACACACACATTTAGGTCCTTGTTCACAGATAAATTTCCAACTACATTATATAGTATATGGAATGCTTCAGTTAATTTAGTGCTGATCTATGAAACAGCATGTGATTCATGATAACGTGTCCGGTTGCCTCAATGCCCCCCAAAAAATAATAAAATCACAGATTTCTTTCTGTTTATAGAGCAGATAAAATATGACCTGGATTTTTTCCGTGAGATTCATTCAAGCCTCCTCAGACATAAACAAATAACTGAATGCTAAATATTTCTTGCCGAATTAAAATGAATTAAAGCCTGTTTATTACACAGTTCCCTTAAAGAACACCCTAATACTGTAAACGACGAAAGGAACTTCTTGCTAAATCAAAACAAATACGCATTTACTCATTTATACCACTTAAAAAAAGAAAAGTCATTCTTGCAAAGTCATGTGAACTAGTATTAAGCATTCACAGGCATGAACATTCGTTAGGCATCCTCTCAAAGTCTCAAACAAAACAGCATTTTCACATAAAAGTTGAGCTCTATGACCAACCGAGTAAAAGTTAATAACTTAACTCTTTAATTTTTTTGGCCCTTTTTTCCAGACTCGTTCATTATATCTGAGCAGAACTATTTTTTTCGATGCTACAACGTACATGCATTTACAGAAGATTTAGACATTTGTTTCACAAATAAAGACCAATGGCAGTTTTATCGTTGAACCTTCACGTCACAAAGTCCCTAAATCTCTGCTCATAAAAAAAAAGATCCGATATCTTGCTTTTTCAGGAGAACTGTTGCTTAAATAACTGAACTAAAGTCAATTACATTTGGAACAGCTAAAATTTCAATCAAGTCCTGCAGGGATGACGTCAAACCCCGGAAGAATAATTCACCAGCCAATCCCTCGAGATTTTCCTGTGGGTTTAATAAGTAAAATAAGTAGTAAAATATGGTCTGTGGTAAACATAGCTTGACAATACCTGCACGTTTTGTTCTACAACGTAAACATACACACTCACATCCCAAACCTTCTTATCTAGTTACTTTATAAAAACATGTATATTTTTAAATAAACATAACAGCTTCAAAATTCGTGTTTCTACGGAGCACATGCTATGCCGAAAAAAAATAAAAAATATTATTTACTATTCCGTTCCCTCAACTTAAAAATCATGCGAACAATTTACTCTTCCGTTCCCTCAACTTAAAAATCATGCGAACAATTTACTCTTCTTCCCTCAACTTAAAAATTGTGTGAACAATTTACTATTCCATTCCCTCAACTTAAAAATTGTTCGCACAATTTACTCTTCCGTTCCCTCAACTTAAAAATGGTGCGCACGATTCATAAAGGGAACGAATTAGTAAATCAAGCACCAAAAAAAAAAAAAAAAAAAAAAAAAAAAAAAAAAAAAAAAAAATCGAGGGATTCATATTCATAAATCGAGGGAACGAAATTGTAAATTATGCACATGATTTGTAAATCGAGGGAACAAAACTGTAAATCATGCGTGCAATCTATGAATCGAGGGAACGAAATAGTAAATCGCATGCACGATTTATAATAAAATAGTAAATCATGCGCACGATTTATAAATCAAAGGAACAAAATTGTAAATCACGCACAGGATTCATAAATCGAGGGAACGAAATAGTAAATCGCATGCACGATTTATAATAAAATAGTAAATCATGCGCACGATTTATAAATCAAAGGAACAAAATTGTAAATCACGCACAGGATTCATAAATCGAGGGAACGAAATTGTAAATTATGCACATGATTTGTAAATCGAGGGAACAAAACTGTAAATCCTGCGCGCAATCTATAAATCTAGGGAACTAAATAGTAAATCGCATGCACGATTTATAATAAAATAGTAAATCATGCGCACAATTTATAAATCAAGGGAAAAAAATTGTAAATCACGCACAGGATTCATAAATCGAGGGAACGAAATAGTAAATTATGCAGATGATTTATAAATCGAAGGAACAAAACTGTAAATCCTGCGTGCAATCTATGAATCGAGGGAACGAAATCGTAAATTATGCACATGATTTGTAAATCGAGGGAACAAAACTTTAAATCATGCGTGCAATCTATGAATCGAGGGAACGAAATAGTAAATCGCATGCACGATTTATAATAAAATAGTAAATCATGCGCACGATTTATAAATCAAGGGAAAAAAATTGTAAATCACGCACAGGATTCATAAATCGAGGGAACGAAATAGTAAATTATGCAGATGATTTATAAATCGAAGGAGCAAAACTGTAAATCCTGCGCGCAATCTATGAATCGAGGGAACGAAATCGTAAATTATGCGCATGATTTGTAAATCGAGGGAACAAAACTGTAAATCACGCACAGGATTCATAAATCGAGGGAACGAAATAGTAAATCGCATGCACGATTTATAATAAAATAGTAAATCATGCGCACGATTTATAAATCAAAGGAACAAAATTGTAAATCACGCACAGGATTCATAAATCGAGGGAACGAAATTGTAAATTATGCACATGATTTGTAAATCGAGGGAACAAAACTGTAAATCCTGCGTGCAATCTATAAATCTAGGGAACTAAATAGTAAATCGCATGCACGATTTATAATAAAATAGTAAATCATGCGCACAATTTATAAATCAAGGGAAAAAAATTGTAAATCACGCACAGGATTCATAAATCGAGGGAACGAAATAGTAAATTATGCAGATGATTTATAAATCGAAGGAACAAAACTGTAAATCCTGCGCGCAATCTATGAATCGAGGGAACGAAATCGTAAATTATGCACATGATTTGTAAATCGAGGGAACAAAACTTTAAATCATGCGTGCAATCTATGAATCGAGGGAACGAAATAGTAAATCGCATGCACGATTTATAATAAAATAGTAAATCATGCGCACGATTTATAAATCAAGGGAAAAAAATTGTAAATCACGCACAGGATTCATAAATCGAGGGAACGAAATAGTAAATTATGCAGATGATTTATAAATCGAAGGAACAAAACTGTAAATCCTGCGCGCAATCTATGAATCGAGGGAACGAAATCGTAAATTATGCACATGATTTGTAAATCGAGGGAACAAAACTTTAAATCATGCGTGCAATCTATGAATCGAGGGAACGAAATAGTAAATCGCATGCACGATTTATAATAAAATAGTAAATCATGCGCACGATTTATAAATCAAGGGAAAAAAATTGTAAATCACGCACAGGATTCATAAATCGAGGGAACGAAATCGTAAATTATGCGCATGATTTGTAAATCGAGGGAACAAAACTGTAAATCACGCACAGGATTCATAAATCGAGGGAACGAAATAGTAAATCGCATGCACGATTTATAATAAAATAGTAAATCATGCGCACGATTTATAAATCAAAGGAACAAAATTGTAAATCACGCACAGGATTCATAAATCGAGGGAACGAAATTGTAAATTATGCACATGATTTGTAAATCGAGGGAACAAAACTGTAAATCCTGCGCGCAATCTATAAATCTAGGGAACTAAATAGTAAATCGCATGCACGATTTATAATAAAATAGTAAATCATGCGCACAATTTATAAATCAAGGGAAAAAAATTGTAAATCACGCACAGGATTCATAAATCGAGGGAACGAAATAGTAAATTATGCAGATGATTTATAAATCGAAGGAACAAAACTGTAAATCCTGCGCGCAATCTATGAATCGAGGGAACGAAATAGTAAATTATGCACATGATTTGTAAATCGAGGGAACAAAACTGTAAATCATGCGTGCAATCAATGAATCGAGGGAACGAAATAGTAAATCGCATGCACGATTTATAATAAAATAGTAAATCATGCGCACGATTTATAAATCAAGGGAAAAAAATTGTAAATCACGCACAGGATTCATAAATCGAGGGAACGAAATAGTAAATTATGCACATGATTTGTAAATCGAGGGAACAAAACTGTAAATCATGCGTGCAATCTATGAATCGAGGGAACGAAATAGTAAATCGCATGCACGATTTATAATAAAATAGTAAATCATGCGCACGATTTATAAATCAAAGGAACAAAATTGTAAATCACGCACAGGATTCATAAATCGAGGGAACGAAATAGTAAATTATGCACATGATTTGTAAATCGAGGGAACAAAACTGTAAATCATGCGTGCAATCAATGAATCGAGGGAACGAAATAGTAAATCGCATGCACGATTTATAATAAAATAGTAAATCATGCGCACGATTTATAAATCAAAGGAACAAAATTGTAAATCACGCACAGGATTCATAAATCGAGGGAACGAAATAGTAAATTATGCACATGATTTGTAAATCGAGGGAACAAAACTGTAAATCATGCGTGCAATCAATGAATCGAGGGAACGAAATAGTAAATTATGCACATGATTTATAAATCATGTGCGGGGCTCCGTATGCTTTTTGATATGTGATGTTATATTTTGATATATGAAGTTATGTTTACAACGGCGCTTATTTTACTCATCTCGAGGGAATCTCTGGCGAGTCTTTTTAGGTTTTGACATCATCCCTGCAGCACTCAACTGAGACCATCATAAATAATTTTTGGGCTCCTAAGAATGTACAAGCTAAGAAATATAGGAAAAGACACGCGGAACCAGAAAACAAACAGTCTGATGATACGTAACCGGTGCCTGTGATACCGCTGCCATTGTAGTGAACAGAGTCTTTGCCCTCTCCTGTGTGGTGTGCGTGGCATAATTCAGGCACATGCCCAGCTCATATTTTACCCCAAAATCATCAGATAATTTTGATATAAAATTTGAGATTCGCCAACAAAGATGCGCGTGTGACTAAGGCATGCTGAGCACACTGAGGTAAGGGAGAGCAAATGTTTGCAAGGCTTGTGATTTTTGTCCGAAAGAGAGAGTGCATAGTCCAAAAAGTCCACAGGAAAACAGGCATGAAATCGCAGTGGAAGCATCATACTCTGTTGGTATCTACATCTGTACCGCCTGAGCCCCGAAGGCTCTGGACCTGGTCAAGCACCCAGCTGATTCTGGGCCTTTCCTGAGGATTGGTCACCATAGTGGAGCTGAGAAGGGTTTGAAGACCTTGAGAATAACTGTGTCAAAGATAGAGACAAAGTTATACAGCATACACGAGGATCATGTCTCTTTGGCAGGTGGCGTTTCTCCGGTTAGATGATAAAATATGTTAGCATTGGAAAACTTTACAATGTTGTGGCAAATCCAAGCCTCCCATTTCATGATTAAAAGTGTTTAATCTTTTTCTGAAATACAGAGACAAGTAATATGACCTGAAACAGCTGTTATTAAACTCAGTCTTCATAATCTCTTGTAAGTGTACAACATTTTAAACATTTTTTTGGTGTGTAAAATTGTTGTAAAGTGGAAAAAAATACTTTAAAAAATGCTTAAAGATAAACATTTTAATGAGGGAATATTTGTTTTAAATATAATGTTATAATATAATATAAAACACAGTATTTTATTATATTTAAAAAATTATGTTATTTTAACAATACTCCACATTTGAAAGAAAAAAGAACGTAATTGAAGTATTTAAGTACGTTATAACATTTTTTGTTAAAATTATTAATGTGGGATTATTAGTTTAAAATGTTTTCAATAGAATATAATATTGTTTAAATATAACAGTCTGTATTTAAGTTTGTGCACTTTTTATAATGAAGGAAAATTAGACAAAATATAATTAAAATTAAAATATAAACATTTCCCCTCAACACGTTACATATGATGTAACTGAAATGCATATTATAATATATAATATTTAAATATATAATCACATATATAATTTATATATTATATTTAAATATATAATACACAAAAAATGCATAATACTAAATTTATTTTATTTTTTACAGTTAAAAAATATAATAGTTACATAATTTCGTATGCGTAATTTTGTTAAAAATTACACATACGAAATAAAAAATAATAATTTTATTTAAAAAAAACACATTTAAGTTATAATGTGTAGTTTTTTTAATGAGGGAAAATTTAAAATATATTATATAAAAATATTATAATATTATTTAAAAAATAATATTACAATATACAACATATTTAATTTGATTGACATTCATCTACAAAAAAAAAAATCTTTCACTGCTCAAAGAAACCTTCTTCCAATGAGGTTTAAGGAGGTTGAATTTTTCACAATAACAGCCCTTAAAGATCTTAAGCTCACCTGCACGGCTGAGGAATGGAAACTGGATTCTGGACGGCGAGAGCCACGCTGTCACCCTTCTGAAATATCATGTCATACGGTCCCTCAAGCATCATCATACAGTACAGCACACAACCTAGAGACTAGAAAAAAAAACAAATGCTACCAACAGCAGCCATAACAGACTGTCACAGACATAACATCACGCTGCTCAGGAGCAGAGATGAGAGGATGAAGGACGAAGCATACAAACATTAGACCTGCGCAGACATAACAGAGTATATACTGAAAACATATACAGAATTCTGTAAGTCATGTTGTTTTGAGAAAGAAGAGCTGAAAAGTCTATTACACCCATAAAAAGAGAATTACCCAAATATCTGTTCTCTCATCAATGATACAGTGACTCTCCACATTAAAGAGCTCTGGAGCTCTGTAGGAGATGGTGCATCTCTGAGCAGCCCAATCCTGAAAGAGAAAGAGTAAACAACAGAGGACTCATTTGATGGTTTGTTTTACTAGCTATGTTTCCATCCATCTATTTTTATTCACATTTTAGGATATTGCATGAATTGAAAAAAAATAAAATTGCTGGATGCAAACCTCAAGATGGACATAAAAAAAAAAAAACTTATGGGCTCAATTGAGGCCGGTACATTTTTATCCGATAAGAATACGTGCATATGAAAGAGGATTAGACCAATCAATAATATTAATAATAATAATAATAATAAAAGAGATTAAAGTCATTTTAATGCATTGATTTGAGAAAAAACAAAATAAGTCGAAATACAATGTTGAGAATAAAATCATTATATTTCAAGAATAAAGTCATTTGTGTTGAGAAAAAATTTGAAATAAAATGTCTAGAATAAAGTCGTCATGTTTCGTTTGAGAATGTTCCATTTTCTTGCAAATAGGCAAAAATCATGTAAATTTGACTTTTTTTTTTCTTCTACAAATACCTCGTTGCTTGCAAATTCTCTTTAAAGTTCATTTGCTAATCATTATTTGGTCATAATTAGCTAAAGCTGAAAGAAAGAAAGAAAGAAAGAAAGAGAGAGAGAAAGAGAGAGAGAAAGAAAGAAAGAAAGAGAGAAAGAGAGAACGAACGAAAGACAGAAAGAACGAACGAACGAAAGAAAGAACGAAAAGAACGAAAGAAAGAACGAAAGAAAGAATGAAAGAACGAACGAACGAAAGAAAGAAATATAGGCAAGTGATTCAACTCTGTCATGTCTCTAACAGTACGATCGAATACGTGTGTATTCTCTGCATTTTAATTCAACGTTTTTTCTCGAAATTTAATGATTTTATTCTCAACATTGTATTTCGAGTTTAATCTCACATTATAATGACTTTAATCTCTAGATGTTAGTATTATTGCTTGGCCCTAATCCTCTTCCGTACATTAACTACCATGGAAACACAGAAAACAATGTATTGCACAGCATCACAAATGTTGTCTGATCAATCTGAAATGCCTGAGCCGTGTCTCAGTGTGCATCCTATCCATCCTAACTAGTACGTGAGATTAGTATAAGCGTGTCCCGAAGCAAACGTGTTGAAAAGAGTATGTCAAATGTCCCAAGATGGTCTACTATTTCCAGTGGATTTTTTGAAGTGTGGATCCGTGCACACTATAACGTCTAACATTACCCATTGCATACTGGAGGAGGATTCGGTTGAGAACTACAAACACAAATAAAAAGTGTTAAAAACTACAAACATGGGGAACGTGTGCGACCAACGGTCAAGTAGAGAGGTTTAAAGTGGGTTGATTACCTGATAAAAATATTTATTTAACGTTATCCGTGTTGTATTTCATCTGCAACAACAAAGTGAACTTTTCCGTGAGGCCATTAACTTTTAAATGCATCATTATCAGTCCCTCCAGAAAAATGCGGGATTTTTTTTGTGATTGTTGCGGGCAAAAATCCTTGATTATGCGGCACGTTTTCTTAAAAAATGCGATGGAATATGCGGGATATTTTTGCAATTTTATGCGATGAAATTGCGGGAACTTGCAAAAACTGCGGTTTTTGAGGCAAAATAGGAAAAAAAGGTGATTCCCCCCCCCCCCCCCCCAACACCCTGTTCTCACTAGATACTGCCTTCATGTAAAGAAGCAGAATCACTAAATCACAGAATATTGAAATTCTCATTCTGTTTTATTTCAGACCTTCATCAACACACGGCTCAAAATTACAAAACATTGAGTCAAATAAGTTCTGTAGCTTTACAAAAGGAATATTCAACTTCTGTAAAAATGAATAAATAAAACATAAAAAAATAAAATGTGTGCTTCCTGTTTAACAGAGGCAGCTGCTATACAAAACACACATCTTCTGTTAAATGAAGTGCTTCCAATCTCTTACTGCAACGTGAATTATTTTACACACTACTAATATACAGCGTCATGTAACACACTGGGAAACTGCTTCGCGCGGCCTTTTGAGTTTATTTTTGTTGGCAAATGAGAATTATTGGCGGGCTTCATCATGGTTTCACCGCGGGGTTTACAGATGACGTTCACGTCGCGTCATTACGTCACTTCATGAGGTTCCCATGGCAATAGGGGGGAAATAATGACGCTTTACTTGTGTGAAGTAAACGCAACATTTTTCAACTTTCTGCTAAGATATATGAGACTTTTTTGCAACGAAAATACAGGGATTATGAAATCATGCTAGCCCCGCATATTTTTCTTGCTGAAATCTGCAATTTATGCGGCGAAAGTGCGGCATATTTGAAAAAATGCGACCCCCCGCATAAATATGCGGACTTTGGCTGATTATGCATGAAATCAAGCGATCGCATAATCGCGTTTTTCTGGAGGGACTGCATTATGCAAAAATATGAGGAGAGTTCTCCGCAGGAAAGACCCACGATTTGCTACTTTTCTCTCCAATACGGTAGGAAATTAAATAAAATGTGGAGGATGTTAACTGTGACAAGATGATTGACAAGCCAGTTTACGGGATGCGTGTTACTGTGAGAGAGCATCCCTTAAAGACGTGAAAGCATGTCCCAAAGCTTGTCTACTCTTCCACTACACACTCCAAAGTATATACTTTTTCTTCAGAAAGAGAGTACATAGTTTTAAGGCATAGTATAAGTAGGCGAATTGGGACACAGCACATGTAACTTGAACATAATTGCGTTCCCAAACGCCAGGCATCCGAACGAAAGATAACGTTTATTGCGTTTCGTTGTTTATGATGTAGGTAAAACGAGCCCCCAGTGGCTTGCCTGATTGCAGCAACTTCCACTTTTAATCGCAAATATTTTAAGCGATATTCTAATTTTGTTAAATTCACAACTTAGCAACTGATAACTCTCGAGTGTTGCTTGATGTTCCTGCTCTAACCTGGACGGTCATGGCCTCCCGTGACCCTCGAACTTCGATCCTGGCCTTGTTCATGGAGCCCAAATCCATTAAAAAAGGCTGATCGTTCTCATCCAGTAAAACGTTGGTGGGTTTCAAATCTCTGTTTTCGGAAATAAAAGTCATGTTAGAGAAATAATAAAAACAGGAAAAATCAACCAAATATTTCAAAATATTTCAATCCTCAAGACGAATTTTTTTGTTATTGTTTACGCATCAGGCCATAAATATATATATAAAAGTTTTCGTTTTTGGGTGAACTAACTCTTATAAGTAACTACTTATTTGTACAGGTTCCATCTTCAATGCAGAACCAAGGAAAAATGAACAATATGATTTGGGTTCAGGATGAATGACTCGGACTCTCAGCAGTACCTGTGTGCATAGTCTTTGTCATGAATTGCTTTGAGGCCCTCACAGATCCCATGCAGAATGTGCAAGATGCGACCCTCAGGCATAGAGCTCCCCTTATCCCGCAGCTTCTCCAGAACGGACCACAGACTTCCCTTCTGCACAGGAACGATTCAGCAAGTGAAACACGGCACATCTTTTTAGAGGCCTGGAATGCAAAGCGGAACACGGTCCACTTACACTGATGTACGGGAGCAACAGCCAGGCCTCGCACTTTCCGCCGCGCTCCATGAAGGTGTGCGAGGTCAGGCTGAGGATGTTGGGGTGGCTGAAGAGGCGGTGCATCTCCACCTCGGTCTGAGCCTCCTTACGGGCCTCGCGGTCATGGCAAAGGATGCGCTTTAGAGCGTAGAAGCGTCCGTCGTGTGCGCCCTCGACCAGGTCAACGTAGCTGAAACCTCTAGAGGGAGCGGAGAACTTGCTGAGCACACTTTGATGAAAATGGACCATATTTTGGGCCAAGTATCTAAAGACTTACCCTTCTTCTAGTTTCTGGACGAAGAAGTATCTCTTGTTGTCAATTGTGATGACACTGCGTGAGCAGATACACAAAGCTTGTCCCATTTTCTCTGGAGCATTGCTTAAAACCAACCGTGGATGGAGGAGAGGCACTGGAAGGGATCATGACAAAAATGTATTTTATTTCTGTTCTACTAACTAAACAATTGAATACAGCCTGTTCCAATGTTCCACTAAAATAAATTATTCACGAACGTTCTGATTGGCTGCTTCTATTTTTCCTTTATGACGTGTCCTGTTGCTTACGAAAATGTCACATTGACGATCTGATGGAGTTTCTGAGGAAACACGAAGCGTTGAATTCAGAGTGAATTCGTCAGGACTCTGTTCTACACATGGATCGATTCATGAATTCGACGTGGCGTCTTTTATTCGTCGCGCGAGACCCGTAATATTCAGATTTAGACTGGGTTCTTATAGCTAGATAACCGAAACTGATATCGAGCGATACGTTATAAATCTAACGGAAGAATTAAAGTGAAACTGTTTACCTGAGACGCTCTCCTTCTTGTCCTCCGCTGGTTTCTCCGGTTTCTTCCGTGTACAAAGAAAACGTAACAGTGACGTATGACTACGGGTGCCGGGTTAACCCTTAAAATGCTGGTACGACAGTTTTGCGTGATTTCCAGTTAAATACCACATTTAAATTGGGGTATCAAATATATAAAATTACTATAATTGTTCATATATATATATGTATATATATATGTAAGTTTATAATATACACATTTAATATTTCATAGTGTAAAAAGTGACTACGAAGTCTGTATAAAAGCATCTCTCTATTATAATTATTAGTATTTGTATAAGTTTTGTAATGTTTACAGTTCAGTACAGAACACACCATTTTAATTGGGTAAATATTAAATTAATTTAAACAATACAGGTCTACTTATTATTATTAGCATACAACTTATGATTAAGCTAATGAAAATATCAAATATTAAATATATAAATTACCATACTTGTTAATATTATTATAAATCCAATTATTAAATCTAATTACATATATGTATATATAAATGTTTATAATTTACACATGTAACATTTAATGGTATAAAAGGTGACTACGAAGTCTGTATAAAAGCATCTCTCTATTATAATTATTAGTATTTGTATAAGTTTTGTAATGTTTACAGTTCAGTACAGTACACACCATTTTAATTGGGTAAATATTAAATTAATTTAAACAATAGAAGTCTACTTATTATTAGCATAAAAGCTAATGATTAAATAGTCATAATATTCAATAGTATTAAATATAAAAAAATTATATAGTTAACATTATTATACATATAATTATTAAATGATTAATATATGCATTTAATATTATGAAATTGTAATGAACAATTTGTTGGATTTACAGTTCAGTACAGTATACACCATTTTAATAGGGTAATTATAAAATAATTGAAATAATATACTTATTGTTAGCATAAAAGCTTATGATTAAACAGTCATAATATCCAGTATTATTAAATATAGGATATTAATTATTTTAAGTTATTTTCCTCATCATTGATATGACTAATTGAAATGATATTGATTTTTATTTTCAGGGTTTGTTTTTAACAAAGGCTCATATATAGACTAAATCTAGTACAATAATTAGCATAAAAGCTTATGATGAAATAGTGATTAAATATAGCATATTAATCACTTTATTAGTTTTTTTTCTCCATCATGAATATGATTAATTCCAGTGATATTGTTTCTTTATAATCAAGGTTTTTAAACCAAGGGTCATAAATAAAGTACACGTGGTACAATAATGATCCGTTACACTTTTTGAAGATCATAGATACAGATCCTATAGAGGATTTAGATCAAAATATTGTTAATATCGTTAGGGCTGAGTTATTAGCCTATAAAGTATTATCGATCAAAATCTAAAATCTTTTCTGCATTGGAAGGACTGGCATATATTTGACAGTGCCACCAATTTATTAAAAGAACCACCACCACCACAACAACATAATTTAAGCTATATTTTATTTAATTTTTCTGGTAGAAAAATAAACAACACTTTTACATTTTAGTACTCTTCACCCTCCTCATCTTCCTCGAATGAATCAATGCCCACTTCTTCGTAGTCCTTCTCCAGAGCCGCCATGTCTTCTCTGGCCTCAGAAAACTCTCCCTCTTCCATGCCCTCGCCCACGTACCAGTGCACAAAGGCTCTCTTGGCGTACATCAGGTCAAATTTGTGGTCTAGACGAGCCCAGGCTTCAGCGATCGCAGTGGTGTTGCTAAGCATGCACACCGCTCTTTGCACTTTGGCTAAATCTCCACCGGGAACCACAGTTGGGGGCTGGTAGTTGATGCCCACCTTGAAGCCAGTGGGACACCAGTCCACAAACTGGATGCTTCTCTTGGTCTTGATGGCGGCGATGGCCACGTTGACGTCTTTTGGAACCACGTCTCCCCTGTACAGCAAACAGCAGGCCATGTATTTTCCATGACGCGGATCGCACTTCACCATCTGGTTGCAGGGCTCGAAACACGAGTTGGTGATCTCAGCCACAGAGAGCTGCTCGTGGTAGGCCTTCTCGGCAGAGATTACCGGAGCGTACGTGGCGAGCGGGAAGTGGATGCGAGGGTAGGGCACCAAGTTGGTCTGGAACTCCGTGAGGTCGACATTCAAGGCTCCGTCGAAGCGCAGAGAGGCGGTGATGGAGGAAACAATCTGACTGATGAGCCGGTTGAGGTTGGTGTACGACGGCCGCTCGATATCCAGGTTCCTCCTGCAGATATCATAGATGGCCTCGTTGTCCACCATGAAGGCACAGTCGGAGTGCTCGAGGGTGGTGTGGGTGGTCAGGATGGAGTTATATGGCTCCACCACAGCCGTAGACACCTGAGGAGCTGGGTAAATGGCAAACTCTAGCTTGGACTTCTTTCCGAAGTCAACTGAGAGACGCTCCATCAGAAGGGAGGTGAAACCTGAGCCTGTGCCTCCACCAAAACTGTGGAAGACCAGGAAACCTTGCAGCCCGGTGCATTGGTCAGCCTGTGTGGGAGAAGGGAGGGAAGTTGCATTTTAGTTTCTGGTATTTTGATCTCCTTTGTAAGCAAGGCTTGATGTTAACTTTCTTGCAAGCCAACCACTGTGGCTTGTGGTTTTCCAAAGTTACTAGCCAATAAGCATTTTCACTGGCCACAATTTTGACTTTAATACCATGGGAAAGGGAAAACTGTCATATAGATATTTGTAATATTATTTAAAATTTGGCAGCAGGTTTATTAGGCTGCTGTCACTTTAAGAGCTGACGCACGGATCCGTTATACTGTTACACATGCGTTTTCTTTCTCAACCGTTTACGTTCACTTAAAACATCACTGACTGTGTTTACTTGAATATTCACCAAGCACCTTAAACCACAATAAAGCAGCGAAAGTGGCCAGAAGGAGTGACTGCGTAAAATCCATCCGCATTTTGAGGGTGTTAATGTCAAGCCCTATTTGTAAGTAAATGTAACACTATTTTTTCACATTACCAGTTTCCGTATGCGGTCCAGCACAGAGTCAATGATCTCCTTGCCAATGGTGTAGTGCCCACGGGCATAGTTATTAGCAGCATCCTCTTTGCCTGAGATGAGCTGCTCAGGATGAAACAGCTGGCGATAGGTGCCTGTGCGGACCTCGTCTGAAAGAATAACAGAACAGTACCGTACAAAGTTAGTGCAAAAATCCCCAAAATCCTGATTAGTGTTGTTCCTCCTAACTAAAATGAAAACTATTACAAATAATCTCCAGAATCTGAAATAAAGCTGAAATAAAAAAATATAAATGTTAGATGAAAAACATATACATAACAAAAACTTGAGAAATGTTGCTTTGGCAAATAACTGAAATAAAATTACTTTTTCGAAAACAGATATAAAGTGAAGCTAAAAGAAATATTAATGAATGCTATAATATTAAAATATCACTTATCCTGAGCCCTGTCCCTCTGAAAAAAAAAATTAATAATAATAATAATAATAATAACAACATTTATTTATCAGTGATAAATACCAGATTTGCCCATGGTTATGTAATAATAATAATAATTTAGATTTATTTAAATAATTATAATTAATTATGAATAAAATAATAACAATTATAATAATATCGTATGAATTTATTTTAATGGACTTTTAGTTTATCTTCAGTCACATCTTTCCCTTTGTTTAGTTTCCCGCCACTCATCTGCTTCCATGGACACTAACTCAATCTCTGCAGCTGTTCGTCATGTAGTTCATCACCATCGTGTATTTAAGATCCTCCTTGTGCACTCTTCATTTGTTAAGTATTGTTCATGTCTTAGTGGCGCTGTCTCAAGTGTCATACTAATATGCATTAGTAGTACTAATAATATGCATACAAGTATAAGATAGATATATATATATATATATATATATATATATATAGTATAGTATATTTATAGCGACGTGATCCTGTGAGGCGCGACATTTCGATTCACTGTATGTAACCACATGTAGCAGGATGACAATAAAGCTCGACTTGAAGAGTTAGCTTCTTGTTTAAATAAACTTTGCAATTGTTTTTTTTAACCTGCCTTTATCTTCATCTTTGGACTATCCGTGACACAATACTGGACCAAGAAATGGATTTTGTAGCTCAGATCACTGCTGTGGCCCAGAGTGGCCTGAGCTTTATGGACTACTCATAGTCAATTCCTCCTATGACGATGAGAATTTAAAGTCTCTTTTCTGGATTGAGGCCAATTACAGTAGCTCCTCATTGCAGAACACGAGATCCAGGATCCAGATCCAGAGGGTGGAGACAGGTAGGTTTAGGGATATGTAATGTGGGAGGACTTGGATTCAGATCCAGGGGGTGGATATAGGTTTAGGGATCGGGGGTGGAAATGGGTAGGTTTAGGGATCAAGGGGGTGGAGACGGGTAGTTTTAGGGATATGTAAAATGGGAGGAGTTGGATCTGGATCCTACATCCCCCCCGATCTCGTGTTATGCAGTTAGGACCCTCTCGCCAATTATCACCACCCAGTAGAACTCGCAGACACCAAAGGACTGAGTTGAAGGGAGGCCATCATCAGCTGTCTGGAGTGCGTCTATCCTCAATCCAGACTACAGTCATACCCAGAACCCAACCCACCACCAGATTTTGCCTGGGATGGAGAGCGTCTGCCTGCCACGAGTGAGCAGCCTGTGATGACAGCGCTAACCATCGGCCTGGAGCCGATACCTCAATATGAGTGTAATTAGCAGGGTGAGCCGGCTATTACAGTGCCAGAGGGAATTTGGGTGGTTTTGGACACAGAGGACTGGTTATTCGACTGAGACTCAGAAGTACTGATTCCCTCCCTATCCCACCCTGAATCAATTGCCTGTCGATTGTCATCGCTGTTTCAAGACTGCACTGATTCGGTTTCATTGACCTGTTGGGAAGGGAAATTACCCTTATTGATCATGACAAGCTTACCTCTGTCACCTTCACCTCAAAGCTTCACCTCCATCCCCGCCTCTGCTGGACGCCAGCCGCCCTTCGTCCTCCCTGGGAATGCCTTGCTGCAATGTGAAGCCTCAGGCCGTGCAACCACCAGCCTCGCCCAAGCGAGAGGAACTTGGGGCTCCGCCTCTGGATCTCTTTGCTTCACCTTGGCCTGTTGGCTCCCTCCTCGGCTCTTCCCACCCTCGGCTACACCATATACCCTCGGCCTTGTGACTTCACCGGGTTCCCTCGTCCCACCGCCTCCCCCTTTGCCAGTCGTCACTCTGCTTCCACCACCTTCCGCTGCGCTTTGTCTCTCCACCCCTACGGTTTCAGCCTCCTACCCTCTGCCTCAGCCCTTGGGCACTCTGGCTCCACCTCTGTGTGGCTCTGCCTCAGCCCTTGGGCACTCTGGCTCCACCTCGAGCGCTCGTCACCATACCCTCGCCTTGGTCTCTAGTGTCTCTCTCCGTCTACTCCCGGGCTCCACTTTTAACGGCTCCATCTCCATCGGTCGTCGCCTGTCAAGTCGCCATCATGGCTCCTCCGTCCATCGACTCCGCCATGGGTTTACATCTTGGCTGTGCTCTGGGTCACCACCACCATCATTGCCACCCTGGTCTCTCCTGCCCGTTTGTCTGCCCTCTTCCAGCTTTTCGCCTGCGCCTCGTCCACCTCCAATGCCCCCACCTTTCCCTCCCTCATTTCATCTCTTACGGCGCAAGGTCGCGCCTTCTAGGAGGGGGCGTACTGTCACAATTATGTCCTGTTAAATTCATTTTCATGGATTTTTAGTTTGTTTACCTTCTGTCATATGTTTCCCTCTCTTTATTTTCTCACCATTCATCTGTTTCCATGGACACTAAATCAATCATCACAGCTGTTCGTCATGTAGTTCATCACCATTGTGTATTTAAGTTTCTCCTTGTGCACTCTTCATTTGTTCAGTATTGTTCGTGTTTTAGTGGTGCACTGACCAGTGGTAACACTTGAGTGTGTTAGCTTCTTGTTTAAATAAACCTTGTTGTTGTTTTTTAATAACCTGCCTTCATCTTGATTTTTGGACTATCTGTAACTACTACTACTACTACAAATAATATATTTTGAAAATTTGTATATATTAATAACAATTAATAACAAAAAAAAAACAGTTACATTTAATTTAAATGATTAAATACAAGTTATTTTATTTCAATGATTTAAAATAAAATAACATCTATATATTTAAAATACCAGTATCAGTTTAGCAAAATCACTAAAATTATTAAAACTTAAAATAACATTAAAATGAAAATTTTAAATATATTTTTCAATTCAAAACATTCATTAATACTATAATAGTATATAAATTGTATTACAATAACAAGGATCTTAACCTCTATCCCGCAGTAAAAAGAATGGGGTTTAATTTGGAATCAGTCTGTTGATTGTTTATTGTGATAATAAATGTAATTATCGATCGAAGACAGGTATCTTTTGTCTAGTTTCTTATAAATGCAATGTGTTTCACTTCCCGATGAAGACTGAAATGGTTGAAAATGGTTTATTATTAGTAAATGCTGTGAAAGCATTATAGCAGTGTGCTGTCCCTTTTTCTTTCTGTTATGAATGCAAAGTGCTGATTGGCGCTACAATTTTACTCCATGTTAAGCTAAACATGGTAAAATGACAAATGCATGACCTCTATTGGCTTTTTGCCTTAAATGTAACACCAAGATGATATTTACCAATGACAGTTGGTTCAAGGTCAACAAAGATGGCACGTGGCACGTATTTGCCGGCTCCGGTATCACTGAAGAAGGTGGTGAACGAGTCATCATGGCCACCCACTGGTTTGTGGCAGGGCATCTGGCCATCGGGCTGTATACCGTGTTCCAGACAGTACAGCTCCCAACAGGTGTTTCCCATCTGGACACCAGCCTGGCCAACGTGGACAGAGATACACTCACGCTGTGGAAAGGAAACGGATGATTAGTAACTGAATAATATGACAGTAATATGACAATACTTTCTCTGTGGTTTTCCTCCTAAACTTAACTAACAACCTTGATGGCACATTTGGTGGTCAATATGAAATCAAAAATTTGCAAACCCAATATGAAAAACAAAATCATATGGAAGCTTGCTGGCGCCATGGAATAGAACATTTTAAAAGATAATTGCGACTTTCTCTCAAAATTCTGACTTTTTTTTCGGATACAATCTAGCAATTGTGGGATATAAACTCGCAGTTATGAAAATAAAGAGAAATAAAGCCAGGATTTCAAGATATAAACTAGCAATTGCGAGTAATAAAGTCATAATTGCGAGATATAAACTCACAATTGTGAGAAACAGTCAGAATTGCAGGAAATGAACTTACAATTGCGAGTAATAAAGTCAGAATTGTGGGATATAAACTCGCAATTATGAAAATAAAGAGAAATAAAGCCAGGATTTCAAGATATAAACTAGCAATTGAGAGTAATAAAGTCATAATTGCGGGATATAAACTCACAATTGTGAGAAACAGTCAGAATTGCAGGAAATGAACTTACAATTGCGAGTAATAAAGTCAGAATTGTATATAAACTCGCAATTATGAAAATAAAGGGAAATAATGCCAGGATTGCGAGATATAAACTAGCAGTTGTGAGTTATAAAATCAGAATTGTGTGATTTAAACTCGCAATTGTGAGAAATAAAATAAAGCCAGGATTTCGAGATATAAACTAGCAATTGCGAGTAAGAAAGTCAGAATTGCGTGATATAAACTCAAAATTGTGAGAAACAGTCAGAATTGCAGGAAATGAACTTACAATTGCGAGTAATAAAGTCAGAATTGTGGGATATAAACTCGCAATTATGAAAATAAAGGGAAATAATGCCAGGATTGCGAGATATAAACTAGCAGTTGTGAGTTATAAAATCAGAATTGTGTGATTTAAACTCGCAATTGTGATAAACTCGCAATTATGAAAATAAAGGGAAATAATGCCAGGATTGCGAGATATAAACTAGCAGTTGTGAGTTATAAAATCAGAATTGTGTGATTTAAACTCGCAATTGTGAAAAATAAAGTCAGGATTGCGAGATATGAACTAGCAATTGTGAGTTAGAAAGTCAGAATTGTGTGATATAAACTCACAATTGTGAGAAATAGTCAGAATTGCAGGAAATGAACTTACAATTGCGAGTAATAAAGTCAGAAATGTGGGATATAAACTCCCAATTGTGAGAAATAAAGTAGGTTTTCCCAAGTTATAATGTCAGAATTGTGAGATAGAAACTTTAAAGTCGTAATTGCAAGAAAAATAGTCCTATTGATTGCATTTAAAAATAGTTTGCAAAATTGTTTTTTTTCTTTTCAGATTTTTGTTTTGCCCACAAGGGGGCAGAAGCAAAAAAAAGGCTCTATTTATTCTCTTAAAGGCTCTAAGGTTTGTTACACAATGTCAGTCACAGATGACTGACACCTGCAGCTGACAGGCCAGAACAACAACTCAAATCCCCCAGACATGTTTGTCGCCAGTCATGGGTTTGTGCTTATCTAGATGACAACCCTGAGATAAAGTCTAAAGCCAGCCTTGAATTCATATTATGGCATGTTAAACACCTCTATTTGTTTGCAAAGGGAGTTCCCAGAAAGACTGGACCTGGGAACCTATGAGACACTTGCCACTTATGGCAAACAGGCCTACTAACCCTCATAGCCGTTATTTTCTCTTCACGCATACACAAGAAAAACCTTCCACAAACATTCCCTCGCTCCTCTCACACACCCCAGCAAGTCTGAAGCATGAAAAGGCTTGAGGTGTCGACAACAGCCCCGACACGTTTGCATCTGACAACAGAGCGAGCTGCGCCCTAATGTGGAATTTACAGTATGTGTCCTAAAAGGAGGTTGTAAGAGTGTTGAAAATCACTGATGGAAAAAACAAAAACAATTGATTATGGAAAATATAAAGTTATGTTCTGCTTTTCTGTAACCGTGCATTACAATACATTCATTTGACAGTGAAATGCTGAACTAGAACTGTTCAAATGTTTGGGATTTGTTTATTTAAATATATTTAAATGAATCAAAAGTGGCAAGGATCAAGGATTTGAATCCCAGGGAATGCATGCACTTATTAAATGCAAATTGGCTGGATAAGGCATGAATGTAGGTGTTGCCTTTAAGCCTTCAAAAGACACCGGTGCAAAAATGAGTCACATGGTTGCAGTAAAAGTGCTCTGTAATGATTCAGCCGCTAAATCTGTGCCTGCGCTCCAGAGAGATGGCCTACATCAGCCAGCTATATCCAGAGTCTGCGTCTCCTCTGACGGCATGACTCTTCCTCTGAATTCATTCTCCTGGGGTTGGGCCACTATTTTTACCCCACTGTCCCTTTCTGCCCATTGGCGAGTCAGTGGGGAGGGGGGTGGTACATTACACAGGCACATGGGACTGCCTAGTTTGGGCATGGCAGCCAGGTTAGAAGTTATTTATGGGTTGTTACAGGTCGTCTTTCCGCAGTAGCTCTTCTTCCCCCACCAAAGCCCCTTTTTGCTCATCTTTTGACCCCACAGGGAGGTGAGATTGGGCGTTATCCTCCTGCATTTTTTTTTTTTTTTACTTCTGCACATTTTGTTGTCCCATATATTTCTTATTCTCTCACTATATACCAGGGAATTGTAATGCATGGCACAGAAAACCAGAACAAAAGTTTTTTTAAAACTCTTTTAACCTCATTCAAAACGGTTGCAACTTAAATATGTCATAAATATGTTTGGGAAACCTATGGAAGCTTGTTTCCTCCATGGAATAATAATAAGAATAAAAAAAATAAAGAAAATTGCACTTCTGACTTCTCCCAATTCTGACTTTTGCCTCGCAACTGCGAATTTGTATCGCGCAATTCTGACATTTTTTTCTCAATTCTGACTTATTTTCTAAGAATTGCGAGATATAAAGTCGCAATTGCGAGTTATAAAGTCAGAATAGCGAGATATACGTTTTTAATCGCAATTGCGACTTTATATCTCACAATTCTGACTTCTCGCACTTCTGACTTTTGCCTCACAACTGCGAATTTGTATCGCGCAATTCTGATATTTTTCACTCAATTCTGACTTATTTTCTAAGAATTGTGAGATATAAAGTTGCAATTGCGAGTTATAAAGTCAGAATAGCGAGATATACGTTTTTAATCGCAATTGCGACTTTATATCTCGCACTTCTGACTTTTGCCTCACAACTGCGAATTTGTATCGCGCAATTCTGACATTTTTCACTCAATTCTGACTTATTTTCTAAGAATTGTGAGATATAAAGTTGCAATTGCGAGTTATAAAGTCAGAATAGCGAGATATACGTTTTTAATCGCAATTGCGACTTTATATCTGGCACTTCTGACTTTTGCCTCACAATTGCGAATTTGTATCGCGCAATTCTGACATGTTTCACTCAATTCTGACTTATTTTCTAAGAATTGTGAGATATAGTCGCAATTGTGAGTTATAAAATCTAATTCAATCGCAAAAAAAGATTATAAAAAGTTCATATCTCACAATTCTGACTTTAAAACTCGCAATTGCGACTTTATATCTCGCACTTCTGACTTCTCGCAATTCTGACTTTTGCCTCGCAACTGCGAATTTGTATCGCGCAATTCTGACATTTTTCACTCAATTCTGACTTATTTTCTAAGAATTGTGAGATATAAAGTCGCAATTGCGAGTTATAAAGTCAGAATAGCGAGATATACGTTTTTAATCGCAATTGCGACTTTATATCTCACAATTCTGACTTCTCGCACTTCTGACTTTTGCCTCGCAATTGCGACTTTGTATCAGGAAATTCTGATATTTTTCACTAAATTCTTACATATTTTCTAAGAATTGTGAGATATAAAGTTGCAATTGCGAGTTATAAAGTCAGAATAGCGAGATATACGTTTTTAATCGCAATTGCGACTTTATATCTCAGAATTCTGACTTTTGCCTCGCAATTGCGACTTTGTATCAGGAAATTCTGATATTTTTCACTAAATTCTGACATATTTTCTAAGAATTGTGAGCTATAAATCGCAATTGCGAGAAATAAAGTCAGAATAGCGAGACATACTTTTTCTCGCAATTGCGACTTTATATCTCGCACTTCTGACTTCTCGCAATTCTGACTTTTGCCTCGCAACTGCGAATTTGTATCGCGCAATTCTGACATTTTTCTCTCAATTCTGACTTATTTTCTAAGAATTATGAGATATAGTCGCAATTGTGAGTTATAAAATCGAATTCAATCGCATAAAAAGACTATAAAAAGTTTATATCTCACAATTCTGACTTTAAAACTCGCAATTGCGAGTTTATGTCACACAATTGACAAAAAAAAAAAGTCAAAATTGGGAGATAAAAAGTCGCAATTACCCTTTTTATTTTTTAATTCAGTGGCGGAGACAAGCTTCGAAGCTTAGAAACCAGTTTGGAGACAATCATTATGTTTCCAATTCCTTGACTTTCACCATCGGAAACTGATTGTATTAATCATTACGGAGTCGGCTCTTAATGTGTGCGATAAACAACACTGGTTATTTGTTCACATAACAGCGGACAAAGCAGAAAAAAAATTTCAGAGGGTGGAACAAGTTTTACTTTAAAATAATGTGCACGATTCGACACCATTTAGTTTTAGTAGGTTCTTTCTAAATACATTTTTGTCAATTTCATGGTGACGCGAAGGAAATAATTATCCTAAAATATATTTTATATGCACAAATTCACTTAAAATAAGTGCATTTAATATTTGACTTCACCTTCAATCTTATTCTGAGTAATGATTGCAAAAAAAAAAGCAAATAAGACTTAAGGTTACAAAGTGTAAGGTGACGTATGACACAGACTAAGGCTTGTTAATTGTTAACTTTACTGGGAGGCAACCAACCTCACCTCATGATTTGTAAAGGAAAGAATAGAAATGCTTTTTCAGAGCTATTAGAAATAAACCAGCAATCGTAAACCTTCAGAGAGCCAGCTTGTAAAATATTAAGGTTTCAGAAGACAAATCTTGCGAAATGTTTTGCTGGCATCCAAAGACAAACACAATGGCCTCAGGAGTGTGACTGAGAGAATGTGAGAACCATTTGTTCTTGGAATTCAGCACAACAGACTCCTACACACATGATGATTCGAATATATTTTCCAAGTAAAAACAGGCTTGGAGACCTACAACACCTCATTGGTTGTAAACAGGGGGCGTGTTGGCACTTTTCAAATGAGCATTGGCACACCATATTTCACACAATTAACCAAAGCTTGAGATTGAGTCACCTTATGGAATGATGTCCTCTTATAGTCATAACCATCTTTTCACCTTCAAGCATACTTTTTGAGTAAAGATGCACTTTACTCTTATTATTATTATTATGCATTTTTTATATAACCAACATGATGATCTTTTTCTGGATCATGTGACATACTGAGACACAGTAAAATCACAAACACGGCATGAAGCTTCTCAGTAGTACTGGAAATATGAATCAAATCTAGCTATAAAAGTAATATAAAAAAGGCAATTTTTTTTTAAAAAAAGTCACTTTTTAAAGAAATACATTAAATACTGGTTGTATAAATGGTAATTTCCTCCAGCATATTGTATGTAGTATAAATCTTTATCCATAGTGATCTCAAAAAATTAATAAAAATAAATAAATAAATAAGTCACACACTTTATTTTCTTGCAATATAATTATAATTTTTGACTCATATACATTATACTTCTGTTGCATTCTCAAGTATTTCTGTATCATTAAATGCAAATAAAATACTCAAACGTAGCCATTGCGTATATCCTTAGCTCAGTAGGCTAGCGGTTTCCATGCATCATGCGCATTTTGGGATGTCGCACTAAAAACGTTGGACGGAAACGCCAAGATGCGCGTCTCCGTTAGAAACACGCACGCGCCTAACCGACGCGCTTTAATCGGTTTTATTCGAAAAAAGCAAAACATACGCATAATAATAAACTACATTTACCGAATGAATTATTTGATGCGCATGAAGACACGTGACTTTGAGATGGGACGGCGTAACTGGACCAACCAGCGAGCGGACCGGTCTCTGAAATCCTGCTTTGGTTGTTCTGAAATGCTTGAGTCGTGTTTCGGTAAAAAAAAAAAAAAAAAAAAAAACTCACAGAACCGACTTACTTCACAATATCCGCGCGAGAGCGCAATATAACATGGCCGCGCGTGTGGTCTGCGCGCGCTCTGAGGACACACACACTACACGCAGTGCGTTCTTCTTAGTGATATTTATCAGCAGTTCATTAGGAAGTGTTCTCTCTGGATGGAAACCAAGCTTTTATACGCACATGTTAAATTTTTGCGCATAACGTGAACAAACTTTCACGGTCGATTTAACTAGTAAAAACAAATAATGTCCTACTCACCATTTTGCTTTGGATTTGCTTTAGATTTTCGCCGGGAAACTGAAGATCTCTTGTCTCTCACTGCGTACCTACAATGTGGTATGAGTGAGACAGTCTCTGGCGCGCTGACAGGAGTTTGATTTTATACCTACAGCAAAGAGGAGGGGCGACCCGACACTCCTAAACTGTGAAGCAATATATTTAGACACGGAATAAAGACGTAAACATCACTGTTTCATTTTTTTAAAATTCGAGGTAAATAATGTGATGTGTTATGTCTATTAAGCTGTGTATTTTCTACAATTTTTTTTATTTTTTAATATTTTTTTATTATTATTCGAGCCAAGTCATTTATTTTACATACTCTAACAACATCAAGGTGTTGTAATGTCTTAAAAAAGAACTTTGTTTAAAGCTTTAATGCAGAACAGCACACTACGCAGCACTAATATTGTCTCATACGACACTTCCTGAATTCCCTGAGGCGGCTTACTGCAGAGCCAGTGGGCGGGGCTTGACGTCCTTGCTGGATGTAATGGGCGGAGCTAGACACCCTAATACCCTAGCACAGGGGTGGCCTGGAGAGCCACAATCCTGCAGAGTTTAGCTCCAACCCTGATAAAAACTCACCTTCCTGTAGCTTTCTAGTAACCCTTAAGACCTTGATTAGCTTGTTCAGGTGTGTTTGATTAGGGTTGGAGCAAAAATTTGCAGGATTGTGGCTCTCCAGGACCGACGTTGGCCACCCCTGCCCTAGCATAAGAGAGGCTGCTCACTGCAGCAAGCAGTGTTCACAAGGGTGGAGCTTAACCTGTTTAATGGGTGGAGAGATGGGGTTAGGGAGGGGTTGGGCGAGACAGCTCCACCCATCATGCCCATAGTAGGTCAAGAGAGGGAGGAGCTAGAGGTTATGGCTCTGCAGTGAGTAGCCTCTCCACTGCAACTCCCATCCTCTAGAGCTCCGGCTCCTCCCTCTCTTGACCTACTATGGGCATGATAGGTGGAGCTGTATCGTCCTAATCCTCTCTCTCCACACATTAAACAGGTTAAGCTCCACCCAGAGAACTCTGCAGCGAGCACTACTTGTACCCTATAGCTAAACATAACTCCACCCATTAAGTCCACAGAGGTGGAACTGGACTAGAAAAGCTCCACCCGTTAGCTGGACGTCATTTGTGAGCAAGATTTGGATTAACCCCGGAACCGCTGGTGCAAGTTAAATCCACGCAACATATTAAATAAAGAAAATCTAATTTAGCAAATAAAAAGGAATACAAGTACGGAAAATTGATAGCTTCGACAGAGAAAAGAAGTGTTGTAAACTAAAATAAAATAGAGCAAAAATAAAGATATAATTAATTGAAAAAAATTGTAAAAGAAGCTTAAATGGATAGTTCACCCCAAAAATGATAACACACACACACACACACACACACACACCGATTGGCTACCATCGTATTTTTGCACAACAAAGAAATGTATACAGGTTTGGAGCAACTTGAGGGCGAGTAAATGATGACAATTTTAATTCTTGATCCTATTTTATCTTTACAACATATTTTAAGCAACACATATTCCATAGGCATGCCAAAGCATTCATTTGACTGCTCGTTTCAGTCAAGTGTGAGCTCGCAATACCGTTTCACTTTTGTTGTGTGTTTTCAAATTTTGGCTCCGTTTTGAAATTTGGGTGGAGTCAAGAGTCAGAGCCGTTAAATGCGTTCTCCAACGGCTCTGGTGAGTGTGCAACGGGCCTGGCCACGCCTCTCTCCAAGTGACGTCATCAGCTCGAGACGCAGATCAAGGCACGCGAGCGGATGGCTTCCTTTTAGCATTAAAACCTGCATGGTTTTGTTTGGTTTACTAAATGGGCATTAACAGCATTTTGCTCAAGTTAATTACACTATTTTACATTAAAACAGTAATTTTGGACTAGTGGAGACCGCTGTCCTCCCACAGGTTTTTAAGCACGTCAACAAAAACATTTTGATTCTGAATAAACTGCAGATTCGGGCTATTTCAGACCGTTCGGGCTACGAATAAGCAGCACTTTAGCTGACGTCTGAAGTGACAGACGCTGAGCACAGCAGCCTACGCAGCACTTTTATTTTCTCATGCGACACAGCTCCACACATTAACCCCGTAACTGCTGGTGCAAAAGAAAAGAGCCAAGCAAAACTGCTACAGATGGTCTGCTGTGCTACAATTGAAGTATTCGAGTATATATAGTTTGTGTTTCATTTGGTTCTGGGTGTTTATTGTTGTATATTTCACTTTTTGTGTATTTTATTGATTTTTTTTTTTTTTTTTTAACCTCCTTTTGGTGTTCACCTTGACCAGGGGTGTCCAAACTCGGTCCTGGAGGGCCACTGTCCTGCAGAGTTGCCTCAGTACACTTGCCTGGAAGTTTCCTATAATTGCCTAAAAACCTTGAATTAGCTGGTTCAGGTGCGTTTAATTGGGTTTGGATCTAAATTCTGCAGGACAGTGGCCTTCCAGGAGCAGGATTGGACACCCCTGACCTTGACCCTAGTTCCTGTGTTTGTTTGTATGCTCAAAACTGAACAGATCCTCTAGGATTTAGTAGGGATGTGCCGGACGAGGCTTAAGCAGTCGAGGCTTTTACAATAAACTGCTTTGGTGCTTTAGATACAGAGCTTTACTTCGACATCTGGTGGTCAATACTAATTCCTACACCAACCATGTCATTCAGTGTTTTTTTGTTGTTGTTGTTGTTGTTGTTGTTAATTAGAGTGTCATTAAACTTTTTTTTGTGGAAAGTATGTAAGTATTTGGCTGCTCTTGAAAATATTTCGATAAATTATTAATATTGTGATTGCGTTATGTTTTGCCTGCTCTATTGTTCTTCAGACAGTCCAAAGTCAACAATCAAACCTCAAACTCAAACAAATTTAAACAACTCAATTAAAGAAGATTATTTGTTTGTTTTTTTTTGGTGTTTTACAGTTTTTCCCAAATAACCACAGACAGTTTTGTCTTTATTTCTGTCTATCAATAAATTTCTGTCTCATTTCTTGAACTTTAAATCTTAAAAAATAATAAAATTATATATATATACACACACACACACACACACGTTATATGTGTGTGTGTGTATATATATATATATATATATATATATATAATAATAAATTTCTGCCTCATTTATTGAACTTTAAAGCTTAAAAAATAATACAATTATATTGCATATAAACTACACACACACACACACACTATATATATATATGTATATATATATATATATATAATTCTATTAATACCAATACTAATTCCTACACCAACCATGTCATTCAGTGTTTTTGTTGTTGTTGTTGTTAATTGGGGTGTCGTCCTAAAGTTTATTTGTATATTTAATAATATAGGGGTAGTCATGGCCTAGTGGTGAGGGAATCGGGCTTGTAATTTGAAGGTTGCTGGTTCGATTCCCACGCGGGCAGGAATTGAAAGTGGGGATTGTGAATGAACAGCACTCTCTCCACCTTCGATACCATGACTAAAGTGCCCTTGAGCAAGACACCTAACCCCTAATTGCTCCCCTTGTAAGTCGCTTTGGATAAAAGCGTCCGCTAAATAATGAAAATGAAAATAATAAGCAAATAGACTGTCATTGGCAAGATGGCGGCAGCAAGTTTCCTTCCAAACTTCGATGTATTTTGGACAATAAAGACGTGATGTTTTTCTTTTTTACTCTCATCAAACTTTCACCTTCTAAATAGAACGTTTAATACACCGACAAATCAGGATGTGATTTTCCATTGCACCATTTTGTGTTTCTTCCTTACAAAACACAAGCATGCACATTGTTAAAACCACACACATGCAATTACATATTTTTATTCAAGGATTATTTGTACCGCTGTGCTTTTTTTTTTACTAACCATATCCACAGCTTTTTCGTTTGAGCTCGGCGTGACGTGTGTGAGGGAAGCTTGATTTCCCCAGGTCACGTCACAGCCTCATTTCAAGCAATGTTCAGGTGAGAAATCGAGTCTCCCACAGGAACTGACCCTTCTCAAAGACCCGCCCCCTTTAGTTACCGTAGCTATGCCCGACAAGCCACGCGCTCTCACGCCACACATCATGTTCTCACGAAGTGAAAAATACATCGAGGAGCAAACAACGTATGAAACATATTTAAAATATTGTAATTTTTAAACAATAAATAGCATCTAGTGTCTCTTTAATGTGTCGTGACAGATCGCTGTAGCTCCTCGTGAACCGATCATCTCTTCATACTAGTTCATTTACAGCATCAAATAAACATGAATGAACATCGGAAGGAATGTTGTTTCAAGCGCGGAAAGACGCGAGTAGACACAATATTTTCAGTTCACCAACGTTATTCGACTAACTCCTCTGACTGCTTTGTCTGACAAAATGGCCGATTCAGGATTATGATTGGTTAGATCGGCTGTCAATCAAACTGTTTGGCAAGGGTCGATTGGGTCTCCTTCAGGACTCTGAGTGATCCCATTGGTTCAACATTGAATGTTCTGTAAAAATAATTTATTTCATTTCATTTTTCAGCAGACGCTTTTATCCAAAGCGACTTACAAGGGGAGCAATCAGGGGTTAGGTGTCTTGCTCAAGGGCACTTTAATCATGGTATCAAAGGTGGAGAGAGTGCTGTTCATTCACAATCCCCACTTTCAATTCCTGCCGGCGTGGGAATCGAACCTGCAACCTTCAGATTACAAGCCCAACTCCCTCACCACTAGGCCACGAATGCCCTAAATTTACTATTAATTTCACACAATAATAGTAATGTGGGAGACTAGGGTATATAATAATACAATACTATTTTTTTTCAACAAATTAATTGACATGCCAAGTTCCCACTAACATCATTAATTTAAAAAACATACCTAATATAATGTAAATTCTTACACTTGGTAAACATAATAATACATCACAGCATAGTAATTTTACATAATGTAATGTATAATGTAAACAATAAATACTACCGTGACATACCTAATTGAATGTAAATTATTTCATTAGATGGCCTGTAAATAATAATACAAACATATTACACAGTAATTATAGCCTAATTACTGAAATATTTGGACATTTAACAAATAGCTTCAGTTATATACTATGTATATGAACCATTTAGTTAAAAAGACAGTAATTGGAACGTGGAATTGTGGAACGTGGCCTAATGGTGAGGGAGTTGGGCTTGTAGCCTGAAGGTTGCCGGTTCGATTCCCACGCTGGCAGGAATTGAAAGTGGGGACTCGATACCATGACTAAAAGTGCCCTTGAGCAAGACACCTAACCCCTAATTGCCTCAATTGTAAGTCGCTTTGGATAAAAGCATCTGCTAAATGACTAAAAATGTAAATGTAAAAAATGTAATTGTCATTTTAATGCTTTTTAAACAATATTAATCATGATGTGATTTATAATCAGGTGCTAAAATAGTAAAAGTCCGTTGAACCAAAGGGATCACTCATGGTCCTAAAGGTGTAGATTATCACGTAGGTCACAAATGAGTTTTGTTGTTAATCGGTGTCATGGTACTTGTGGGAGAAAAAAAGTATTATGTCTAAAAAGTGACTTTGTTAGTGCTTGAAATGTTTTATTGGTGACCGACTTATGGCTCTGCCGAAGGTTTCCCTCTAGTGCCTGTAAAAGCAATCACATCTAAATGCAAGCGTATAAGTCTTTGGGCTTTATGATGTCTCTTTACATTTGACAACACATTGTGTCATATACGACTACGTCACTGAATATGCATTAAACAATAATACACTTTTTTTTTGGAAAGTATGTAAGTATTTGGCTGCTCTTGAAAATATTTCGATAAATTATTAATATTGTGATTGCGTTATGTTTTGCCTGCTCTATTGTTCTTCAGACAGTCCAAAGTCAACAATCAAACCTCAAACTCAAACAAATTTAAACAACTCAATTAAAGAAGATTATTTGTTTGTTTTTTTTGTTGGTGTTTTACAGCTTTTCCCAAAATAACCACAGACAGTTTTGTCTTCATTTCTGTCTTTCAATAAATTTCTGTCTCATTTCTTGAACTTTAAATCTTAAAAATAGTAACATTTTATGTGATAGCAAAATGAACATGTGTGTGTGTATATATATATATATATATATATATATATATATATATATATATATATATATATATATAACTTATTACTTATATATATATAAACTTATTACTATATATATATAACTTATTATATATATATATATATATATATATATTTATATTTATATACACACACACACACACACATTTTTGTTTTGCTATCTTAGTGAGGACATTCCATAGGCGTAATGGTTTTTATACTGTACAAACTGTACATTCTGTCCCCCCACCCCCCACCCCTAAACTTAACCCTCACAGAAAATGTTCTGCATTTTTACATTTTTAATTAAACATTGTTTAGTATGTTTTTAAAGCTGTTTGAAAAGTGGGGACATATGAAATGTCCTCATATTTCACGTTGAAGTTGTAATACCAGTGTCATACCACTGTAATTATACACATTTGTGTCCTGATATGTCACAAAAACGCGCACACACAATACACACACCACACACACACACACAAAATATGTGTATATATAAATATATATATATATATATATATATATATATATATATATATATATATATATAAGAAATTTCTGCCTCATTTCTTGAACTTTAAATCTTAAAAAATAATAGAATTATATTGCATATACACTACACACACACACACACACACACACACACACACACACACACACACACACACATATATATGTAATTCTATTAATGCAATATAATTCTATTATTTCTTTAAGATTTAAAGTTCAAGAAATGAGGCAGAGATTTATTGAAAGACAAAAATAAGACACAACTGTATATTGCATATACTTATTCACCTGTCATATTTTACTTACAGTACACAGTTTTTGCATTATCTGTCCAGTAGATGGAGATATGGATGCTTGATTTCAGACCTGCAATCTGGTACAGTTCTTGACACTGCACTGCCCTTTGACCTTTCAAATATAATTCCACAGATAAGAAATAAATACACTGAGATCGAAATTGGCCAATAAAGTATCGGTGTCATCAACATCCTCAAATTAATTTGGGACAATATTTACATTACTTTTCCAGAAAAGTCATCTTGAAGGTCATGTGCATTACAAGGACAAACATTCAAGGAGATAAAGATGTAAACTTCTGTCAGTTTTTCCAAAAACACACAGAGCTCGAATTACATACAAATCATAACAAAGTTCCAAAGTTTATTTTTCCAATAAACTCCCTTCATTAATATATATATATATGTATAGCACTAATAATAATTTTTCATTTATAATAATATGTGTATAATAGTATGTGTATATATATATATATATATATGTAAATCACTGCGTGACATCACCATTGCGTCATGGATGTCTCCGCCCACTCGCTTTGTCTCTTGATGTTGGACGCGACTGCATCTGTGTGAGCGTTCGCGTTAAAACATGTCTTCTGAGTAAATGGGAAAAACTACTGTCTTCGTGTGTGACTTATTCGTGTCATATGGTCTGAAGTAAGCTCGGGAGCTGCCTTTAATTTGAATTAATCAAGGATTTACTGGTTTTATTCGCTGGCTGGGCTGGCCGTATATGAAAATGGACCAGGCGGCGAGCCGCTACCAAGTGGTAAGTCTAAATCGCTCATCGTTATATAAGTCGATCAAACATGCCGTGTTATACAATAGACGGACTTGTCCGAGCTGCTGATCACTGTCATTTCATCCGCCAACCTTTAATCGTACGTGACTTCCGCATCATCACGCGCACCTTCGCACGGGACGGTTTATCGCGTCCAACGCGTTTGCGAACTTGAACTACTTTGATAGTGCCACCCTAAATTAACGCAGGGTCAAGTTGGAACGGCTCTTAGCCCAGCTGGAGAGCTACAGTAGCTGTGGTAACCGTAGTCCATGGTATTTTGTAGCAAAACCACAAATTGAGCGTGTTTTTACATTGACATGACATTTGTAATAATAAAACCATGGAAGATAACAATAATAAATCTTCAGAAAATACCATAGTAACCATTTACAGAAGAACCATCTCAGAACATTGTGAGACAACATGCTTTGTCCCTGTTAAAAGGTTTCTATGGCATCATAGGTGAGGAATGTTCAAGTACATACTAAGCCTTTATAGATGGGTTTTGGGGGCATTCATTCAAATGCGTTCGTAAACTCACAGACATTGAATGTTTAAGCATCACAGATGCGTTCCAACTCCATGTGAGTTGTCATTGGTTCACTCTGAACTTTTTAATCGTTTGGGGCGTGCAAATGCATTTCGAGCAAATGCTATTTTCGTTGTGTTGCAATCCAATACAGTTCCAATATGTTCCAATGATGTTCCAATAGGCCATAATATAGTTATAATGTGTTCCAATATAGTTCCAATATGTGTCAGCGTAGTTTCGACGTAGTTAGAGTTGCCATAGATGTAACTTGGAACATTCAAGATGACATTGGTGCGACTGGAACTTTAAAATGTGTTAAAAAAATAGTCAATTTCTGGGAATTTTGAGCAAAATATCTGTAATAAAAATGAGTGGTGCTGCAATCCTTTTTCATGCATCATAACTGACCGAACTCAAACGCTGTCATGTTATCTTGCATTTGGAGGCGGATACGTGTGAGACAGTTCTGGCAGGTCATGATGGCTTTGGCTCAGACATTTTAGAATAACTAAACCAACATTTGAGTTGATCTACAATGAAACTGGTCCACTGGTTAGTCCAGTTATGTTTATGTTTCGGACCTGCCACTTCAGTCATACCGCTCACTAGCTGCAAATCACATGACTTAACTGTTATGAGTAGATGTTTTTCCGTCATAGGTTGGTGGATTGAAACAAAGCTGGTGCGTTCCAACACAGTTTGAGTTGTCACAGATGATCTTGGAACTGTTAAGGCGACATAAGCACATTTGGAACGGTAAAATTCATTTTCATAGGTTTGTTTTGGGGTGCTCAAACACATTTTGAGGTATCATAGGCATGTTTGGAACAGTCAGATGAATTTTGAAGGTTTAATGTTTCGAACGCATTTTGAGGTGTTACAGGTGCATTCAAAAATTGGGATTTATTTGGTAAATGTGTTTCCATCATAAGTTGGTGGATTGAAACAAAGCTGGTGCGTTCCAACACAGTTTGAGTTGTCACAGCCGATCTTGGAACCGTTAAGGCGACATTTGGAACATTAAAATTCATTTTTAGTTATTATAGGTATGGTTTGGGGTGCTCAAACACATTTTGCAGTATCACTGGCATGTTTGGATCATTCAAATGAATTTTGAAGCATCGTCGGCACGTTTAATCTTTCGAACGTGTTTTGAGGTGTTGCAAGTGCATTCAAAATGGGGATTTATCTGGTAAATGCGTTTCATCATAAGTTCATACTTGGTGGATTGAAGCATAAAGCTGGTGCGTTCCAACGCACTTTGAGTTGTCACAGGTTAACTTGGAACTTCTAAAGCCTCATAGGCACTTTATTAGACATTATAGGCATGTTTTGGGGCCCTCAAATGCATGCTGAGGCATCGTAGGCACGTTTAAATTGTTCTTACGCATTTTGAGGTGTTACACGCCCACTTTGAAAATATAAATTATTCAGAATGTTCAAATGCACTTTGAGGCATCGTAATGGCATGTTTGGGATGTTCAACAAACTTTTAAAGCATTTCAAAATTGTTTATGTGGTGTTATAGGTACGTTTAGGTGCGTTCAAAAGCATTTTGACACTTCATAAGTGTCTGGGATGTTTAGGCTAAACCCATTTGGAAGCATTTCAATGGTCAGATGCAAATGTAATATCCTTCTGGTTGACGTTCGCTTGGTTTTCATTGAGTTACAACCTTCTGCTGTATCATAAAGAACAAAAGTGCATTATAATCACAAGTTTGTGTGTGTTTTCCACCCTGAACAATAGAGCTCTGGCCTGGTAATCTGGATCCAGGACCTTTTGTTTATTTTGGAAATCTGGTGACTCATGCTCAGCTGGAAAGGGTTATGTGAAGTGTCCCAGAAAAGATGATCTTTTATAAACATACAATTCAAACATTATTAAGTTATGCACCTTACAAAAATGACCATGGTAGTAATATGTTTTTTGGACTATGGAGTGTGTATGTATGTATATATCTAACAAGGAGAGCTGCTTGGTAAATATGTCCAGAGTTTTTGTGTACTGACCACACAAATTGTAGACTTTGGATTGGGAGTATAAATCTGGTTCTTGGTTAACCCTTATTTAACAGGGAATGGTTAAAGTATTACAGTCTTAACTTATCGAAACATCATCAAATCATTTTCCGTGCTTAAGGTGTTGATATATTTCAAGGAGAGCTTTCCGATGTATTCTCATTTTCAGAGAAGAGCACAGCGACCGAAACTCAATTCCTGGAGTGTTGAGTAATTCATCCAGCAGGCCTCTGTATGTTTTCAAAGTCTTTTCATCATTTGTAGGAAGGAAAAAAAAAAAAGAAGCAGTTCACTCTTAGTCACAAGCTTTTTTGATCTTGCTGCATGTTAGAATATTGCTATAGCAACCACCGCGTAATAGCACTTCTCAGATGTGTCAACAAATAGGCATTGCTGGTCTTTCCATTTTAAGGTACATCAATATTTAGGTGGTGGTGGTTTGTGTGGTTCAAGCATTCTCAGAAGTCGCTTCCTGCAATATTTCATGTAGCTCAGTCATTGCTGCACGAGCTCTTCTTAATCTTTATCCAAGTTTATTTTACTTGTACCGTGATATCGCTGTCTCCCACTTAATCTTTGAACTCTTCATTAGTCAGCACACTGCAGAATTTTTAATTAGGCTTCATTTTGTTCGACAACAGTATGCGAAAAGCCCTTTTTTTATATATTTTTGATGTGAGAAACCTTTGTTTAGTTCCTATCTCTGTGAAGCCCCTCCTTCCAAAATGTGCAGCGTGCTGTGATTGGTCAACTGCTTCAACACACCCCCTTACCATAACCACGAGTTACTAAAACAACTGAACCAGGCATTACCCCCCCTTTTTTTTTGCATATACCTTGGGGTGGGGATTATTTAAAGACCTAGTTCACCCCAAAATTAAAATTCTGGGTTACACTTTATTTTAAGGTGTCTTTGTTGCACTGTAATTATACATTTAAGTACTGAGTAACTACATGCACTTACTGTAGGTTTAGGGTTAGTTGCATGTAATTATGCATAATTTATAGTTATTACAATAGTAACTACATGTAATATATGTAACAACAAAGTGTTTCCAAATTCTGTCAATTACTCACTCTCATGTCGTTCCAAACCTGTAAGACTTTTGCTCATCTTCAAAACAAATGAAATCTGAGCGATTTCTGTTCCTCCATTGACAGCTACACAACTACCACATTGACGCTTCAAAAAGTTCATAAAGAGATCGTAAAACTAATCCACATGAATCGAGCGGATTAGTCCAAATATTCCGAAGAGACTCGATCGCTTTATATGATGAACAGATCGAATTTAAGCCTTTATTCACATGTAAACTTTCATCAACACACACATCTGTTGGTAAACGGAAGCTCACGCATGTTTGATTGACGCATGCGAGAGCCAATGAGGTTCGTTCTCGTGCTAAGAATCACGGTTGAGCTTCAGTGAGATGTTTGTTTTCGCACGTAAAGCAGTTTAATTGACATTCAAGATCTTCATTTGTGTTCCAGAGATGAACGAAAGTGTTGTGGGTTTGAAACGACATGAGATTGAGTAAACATTGACATAATTTTCATTTTTGGGGGAACTATCCCTTTAAATGTGACGTGTACGTTCCAAGAGGAAAACTCAGTGCTAGCTGATATACAAAATGACTCCCTTTGGAGTGCTTTGTAACTCTGCAGATAGTTTTCATGCTCAAAAGTAAGTTGAAAACGTAAGAAAAAAAAAGTATAGGTCATCTATACTTAAATTACTTTTGACTTGTACTAGGATATGCTAGTGCATCCCTTTTAGTGTGTTGCATGCTGCTTGCTTCTTCATTCCATGTTAGCAAAAGTGAGATATTTAATAAGTTGGTCCAGATATATATCAGCTGAAGAGCTTTAATGACACCAAGTCAGCACTTTATAGAGATTTCAGTGAACACTGATTCTGTGCAGTCTTAGTCATAACACAGATAAGATGTACTATTTATCTCCAGTCTGATGGTTCTTGTAAGCATCAGCCCATTGGAAACCATTGTTCTGTTGTTGTAATAATTGGAATTCAGTTTATCTTTTGGTTGTCCTCAGTGAGAAAACCAGATTCACCATTGGTGTGCTCGGTGTCCTTGATGTGGCTTCATGGTGTAATCATTCTCATGTGAACTTCATCCCTCATTGAATCTCTAATCCTGTTTCATAGAGGATAGCAGAGTTGAACCTTAGAGCGTTGACCTATGCAAAGACTTTGTGGCTCTCGGCCGTGTCAGGAGGCCTCGGATATTATCAGCTGGTGTGAAAGATTGTGTCACGGCTTGATCCCTTCGAAAAGCGATTCGTTAGTTATCGGTATGTTAGCTATAGTTGTAATACCCAAGCAGATCTGTAAGCTTGCTTGCTTTTGTTGAGTTGGATAATATGAGTTGTAAACACTTGTTGAAGTTATTTTCTGCATTTACCACATTTATTGTTTTATTAGCAGCCTGTGACCAATAGAGTTTGAAGAAGACTCATTTTGCCAGTACATTTATTCATTTACGTTTATATTTGAAGAGTTCAGATGCAAAAGCCACTAAACGCCACCTCCGTCAAAAATTGAGTGCCTTCCACACATGGTATACGTTCATCAAATACTTTCACTTCAAATCCACTAAATCCCAGTGTCAGCCCATTCAGGAATAGCAGTTCGTTGGCAGAAACCGCAAAACGCCACTTAACTTTGTCAGCAAAAGCCTGTAACTCCACAGAACAACCAATTGAAAGATGTAAATCAGATCATATGGTTTCAGGATGGATCATGTTTTGTCCATTGTTACAGTTGCAATGATTTTGCGTGTAGCAAGTAAACACAATAGTGTTCCTTTTGATTCTGTGAAACTGAGCTTTTATTATGTTTTGTTTTCCAAAGTGTTGGAACTAGCACACGGACTTAGCTGGTTTTGCAGCAAAAGACAGTCAAATTTGTTAAATACCAATGAATTGACTAAAGTGACATTTTTGAAAATAATACATGTCAATAACTTAATAATAACCTTTTCTTTACCATTTAATTATTGAGCCTAAATACAGGAGCTTGGTAAAAAAAAAAAAAAAAGCTCATTTAAAAGAAAGCATGTCAGATGGATTTAGCGGTTTTTGCATCGGAACTCTTCATTTATTCGCTTAACCGACACGTTTAGTGAAGCGATTCATCTTAAAGAGGCCATAAACACGGGAAGTGCTAGTAATATAAAGTTTCATCTGTTGTTCAGGTTGGGGTGGTAGAAAAAAATAAAATAAATTCAAATAAAATTTTTCAAATATAGTTGCTTAAACAAACAAAGGGGCTATCGGAAGCTGCAAATTTGCTTTAAAAAAATAGAAATCGGCAATGAAAACTCAAGTTTAATTATTTTGATAGAGGGAAACAAGATACATTTCCACATTTATAAACATTTATTTGTTCTTCACACATTGTTCTTTAAAAGAAAAAAGTATCTGCTCTGTGCAAAGTGACCCACATTTGGTTTTTGGCCACTGAAAATGTGTACAATTTATTGACGGAGCCACATTGAGATCCCAATATCTCTGGGATTGAACCATATAGAGCCTTAAAAATGATAGATACTAAAATAAAGATTCAGAACCAGAATCTAAAAACACATTGAGATATCTCTATTGCTTTTTGAATTACTGGCATACCAACTTTGGGGGGAAAAAAAACAAACCACCATTGGTTGGCTATGAAATGCAACAAGGATTGCTAAAGAAAACCAATCTCCATCTTTCTAAACCCAACCCCTAAATTTTGCTTTAAATTACAGATGAAAATTGTCATTTTTGATGCCTCTCTACAAAATAGAATATTGCTCGGTAAATGGCATTTAATATTTTGGCTTTCATTTACTATGTATGTTTGTCTTTCTTCAGGAGAAAAAAAAAAAAAAAAATCAGATTGAAACATTTGAGCCGGGGACGTCTGGTCGAGTCGACACGGAATTATCCTATTGTGACAACCCCATAAGAGGATTGTCCTTGTAAGTCACTGAATTACTGCCAGGACTGCGAAACAGACTAATTTCACCAGGTCGAATCCCCTCGTATCTGTTGGGACGATTGCTTCTTAACGACACATCAAACAGGTGCAGCTGAAGGGACGGCCTTGTGCCTCTGTCCTCGTGGTTTGCATTACCGTCGCTCTCCTGTTACTGTGTGAATCTCGCTGTTTGCTAACTTTGTTGACAGACAACTGTGCATCCAATTGCACTCTGATGTGCCAAATACATCCCCTGCAATCTTGAGCTGTCGTATTACCACGGGACCAAAACACTTGGAAGACGTTTTCAGGTTACTTCATGTGGATTAAGATTAAAGGCTCCGTTTGGACCACTAAATGCTTTATTTGTTTCCACACTTTTGCTTTACAAATGGTTTTGTTCATTGTAGGGCGAGGGCAATAAGATTATGCAACCCAAGAGTTGTTGACGTGTTCCTAGCCGTGTTAGATGATATCCTCCCTTCGTTCAGTACATCATGGTGTCAGTTCAGCTTACACATATATCTTAGTGAAACAGCTTCTTGAAGGAGAAAAATGTCGGGTGGGACTTGATTTTGTCCAATTGGAATTGGTTGGATGGTTCATGGATTGGCTCATGTGAGTGCCAGGTTGCCCCACGCTCACTGAGGGTTAACAATATTGAGGCACGTGAATAAAAAAAATAAAATTATTATGTACACTGACACATCTTTTAAAATAAACAATGCAAAATTTTATTAACAAAATAGAATTGTCAGTTTAGGTTTCATGGTGACTTTAGGGCTGGTCGATATGGCCAAAAAAGTACCACATTTTAAAATAATAATAATAAAAAAAAAAAAAATCATATCATATCGATATTTTACTATTAATGTGGAAGGAGATGCTTTCCACAGATTTGTTAGATCTTCAGGATAAATGTAAACTTGTTTGTTCACAATTAAACTCCACCTTTTAATTTAGGGGCCGTTTTATTTTGTTTGCCATTTTATTCTGCATTGCATTTTTATTTATGTCAAATAAGATTCTGCACAACAGATCTGTATAAATTTAAAACCTGGACGAAAAATATATTGGTTGTATTGATATTCCTTAGAAATAATACTATTTTTATCATTATTACGTTGAGAAGTACATTTTAGTGTACGGTTGTGATACATTTGTTATAATTTCTTAAAATTTTTATTTGTCGTGAAGATCGTTCCGTTTCAGACGGTGGTTTTGACGGTGAAAAGCTTGTGAAGTGATTTTTTTAAATCCGTCTCTTTTGTCCTGTATTAACCGCTTCTGTCCTGATTTTTTTTTGGAGTGGAGGGTGTCCTGGAAACCTGGAAATCCTGTGCAGTGACGGGTGTTTCCTAAAGGAATCTACAATTTTGAAAGAATCGTTTGAAAAATGGATTCATAAAGACGTCATTTGCTTCGTTCGTAAACGTATAAGTGGTTTGAACGAATCATTTTAAAGATCGACTCCAATGTCTGAAGTCCTACTGGCGGTGTTAGTTCAATTTTAAAAGTATCTTTCTTTTTACTATTCAGAATTGTTTTTAAATTATTGCATTATTTAAATTGTGATTATCTTTTTTTGTTGATATTATGTTAATACACTCATTATTACTAATAATTGTTCGTATAATTTTTAATAAACATTGTATTAATATATGAACACTTTATAACATAATTTAAGATAAATATATAGAAAGTGTGCATTACAAAAAGGAAAAGAGAATAAATTGAGAAAAAAATGCCTTTGTGTATCAGACGAAACTGTCGTTCATTCACAGAGACATGCCGAAATCACTTCTAGGTGACCAGCACTGACTGGCTTTTGTCTTAAATTTCTGTGATATTTTAATTCTGGGATGTAAATGTTATCGTGATCTCGATATATCGTTTACCGCCCATCCCAAGGTGAACTTGACCCTTAGTCACGTCTGAACATTTGTTTCTGTCCTTCCTCAGTTGCACAATGAGGACGACACCTCTGAAGGAGCCGTCGGCTCCGAGCCGTCCACATCCTCCCAGGCCACCGTCGCCGTGTTAGGCATCAGCAACCCCGCGGTGGACACGGAAGCTCCGCCTCCTCCTTACGCCAGTGTGGCACTCGGAGCAACCGCTGCACCAGGTACAGACACCTGATCGTTTCCGGACTAAATTTATAGCGCATGCAAGACGGCGATAGAATTGAAAAGTTTCAATATGCATAAATAAAATGATGCATCAGTTGCTTATTTTATTTCTGTTGCTGTGAACGAATAATAAACCCATTGTGCAACTTTGCAGAATAAATAATGAATAGAAGATGTCGTCATAATAACGTTGGTACAGTTTAGACGCATTCTATTGCGTTCAAAAGTTTTTAAATCACAATTGTGTTCAGTAACGATAGATCGAAAGTGACTGTAAAGACATTTATAATGTTTGTAAAAGATTTCTATTTTGAATAAATGCTGCTCTTTTGAACTTTCTATTCATCAAAGAATCCTGAAAATAATGTGTTTCCACAAAAATCTGAATGATTTCGGAAGGATCGTGTGACACTGAATAAATCTATAGAAAGTTTGAAACGTCGGCTTTTAAATGAACCAATTCAAATGCAATATCTAGTATTGGCCTGCTTCCAAGCTTTACGAATCTTTTGTTTCGAATCAGTGGTTCGGAGCGCCATAGTCACACGATTTCAGTAAACGGGGCTTCGTTACGTCATGAGTGATTCGCAATTTCAATAGTTCACGTGATTTTGCCGGTTTGATACGCGAACCGAATCACTGTTTCGAAACGAAAGATTCGTAAAGCTTCGAAGCAGTGTTTTGAAATCTCCAATTACATTTTACAGTATATCCAAATAGAAAACGGCAATTTTAAATTGTAATAGTATTTCACAGTGTTGCTGTTTTTACTGTATCAAATAAATGCAGCCTTGGTGAACATAAGAGACCTCTGTCAAAAACATAAAAAAATCTTACTGAGCCCAGTGGGAGATTTTCAAACCACTAAAGCGCATCCAGGTTTTGAAGATATTCTCAAGCATTGTTTAATCATCCGCAAGGAGAAACGTGTAAGTCGGATCACTGCAGAGCTTGTTACGTGTGTTATTACGGGTTTTATTCTGATCTCCAAGTATGAGCAATAGTAACAGTGAGTTTTGACTAAGCAACATCAATACAGAAACACTTCCTCACAATACTTGCAGCTAGAAATGTGTGGCGTATCTATGACTTGACCTGTGTTTTTATCGTTTTTTCAGAGAGCACATTTCCAGGGGAATTTCCCGTTCCTCCACCATACAGCGTCGCCACGTCTCTGCCCACTTACGATGAGGCAGAGAAGGCTAAAGCAGCAGCCATGGCTGCCTCGGCGGTGGAGGTCATTCCACGAGTGAGTGTCTCGCGCCCACATGTTCTGCAGAACAAAACTCAGAGTCCTCCATTTGTACAACTTTCCACTGCGGCTAGATGGAGTCCAAAAACATTCCCTCAAAAGGAAAGGTCGCTGTAGTAAGTTGATGAAGAACAAAACGAAACGAGCCGTCTCTTGATTCTTAGTTAAAATCGTGTCTGATTTGCTTTTAGCAGTGACATAAGGAAAAGCGGTTTGAGGATGTGGTGTGCTGTGAAAAACCATGACCTAAATAGAGAATCCCTCAGATAGTCTGATTTCTCTGAGCTCTGATCAAGAAGCGTTATGTAATGCGGCCCCAAAAAGTATCTTTTGGGCAGTCTTAAGAACGTCATTAGATAACTGAATGTCAAACCAACCGACATCTGCAAACAAATGATGCTTTTCTCAGAACTGACTTTTTTTTTTGCACAGTGATTCCCAAGGTGACGTCTGTGTCGTAATTTATGCAGCACTAAACATGTCAAATTTATACATGCACTACTGTGCAAACTTTTGGGATTATTACGATTTTTTTTTTAAAGAAAGTAATACTTTTATTCAGAAAGGATGCATTAAAGTGACAGTAAAGACATTGGTAATGTAGATGATCCTTCAGAAATCATTCTAATATGCTGATTCGGTGCTCAAGAAACATTTATTATTTTGTAATTGCAAAACGAGGACAGGCAGAGAGAGGGAGAGGGCGAGAGCACAAGTGCTCGAGCCCTCTTATGAAATCACTACAGAAACAAAGAATGAATTAGAGCATTATTCAAGACTTTTGCTTGTTATACAACCACAACTGCTCTGTTTCGAGCTGCGGTAGCAATGTGGAGCTGGGCTGGGTGCTGCTAAAGGCGTAGGCTGAATCATAAAGGAGAAGTTCATTCATCCACCCTCATTTCATTCCAAACCCTGTGGAACACAAATAGAGACGTTGTGCAGAACGGAGATGCTGTACTGAAGGTCATTCATACTAGGGCTGTCCCCTAATAGTTGACTGAACGGTACTCGTCTAGAAGAGGCTTCGTCGACCAAATCTGTTAGTCGCAGAAAAAAAAGAGTCACTCAGTCTGTGATGAACGGATCGTTAACGGCGGGTGATTACATTATGTCGGATAGGAAATCCAAATGTGGCTTATCATTTGAAACATGTAAGTAATTTAAATGACCGTTCACTCGATAACCTGGATAATTGTGTGCTATTATTAGGCGCACATCCAAGTGTTTGTGTGGAAGCTGAAGTAGAGCACAATTACTGCATGACATGGAAATTT